>OU015492.1:99219622-99463168 GCA_907164885.2 Dolomedes plantarius | reverse complement strand
CAGACAAAAAATTTATAATCATTGATAAATTCACTATAAAGCTGATTCTAAAACATCATGATTAAAAAATGTGAATTTCCATTACTTCAGAACAGAATTGAAGATAAGTCTGAGAAACCCAACACCAATGATTTTAAAAATTATATCTCTCACTGTATGTACTATTTTTCAAAACTAAGATATCTACACTTTATCATTACATCAAATAAGAAATTGTTGGGGAAAATTTTCACTTATAAAATGGAGTGAAAATTCAGCAAATACAAAATATAGTATAATTACATTTCTCTCTGTATGTATTATTGTTCGCAATTCAGATATCTCCACTTAATCATATTAAATGAATAAATTAAAATTATTTCGTGTATAAATTAAAATTATTCATGAGTAAAATACAGCAATTAAATTGTACCAAATTACGTGCTATCGTCGAGCCACACGCGGACAGCCGCTGTTTACATCCGGTAGTTGCAGCCGTTGCCATTCGGATTGTAGAAATATCGTCGATTTTTGTGCCGCATACCTACACGTTTTATATATATAGATAAGTAAAGGAATGTGCTTATTAAATGCTAATGTTTAATGCTTATAGGTTAAAAGAATTTACGTAAAATACTAACAATATTATCAATATAAATATGTTAAATTGCCGGTATATCATGAGTGACACAAATATAATATTTAAAGAAATTTAGACGTTTGAATCATAACGACTTTAGCAGAAGCTCATTTGAATGGAAAGTATTTTCAATCATTCGATAGACTTATATGCATTTCCTATGTAGCTGTTGAAATGTTCATCAAATTAAAGTTTATACCAATTAAGGGTAGGAATGTAATTTATAAATGTCCCTACGTATCAGAAGGCTTAAAAATATATTTTTTCGAAATTAATTAATTAATTAGCATAAAAAATGATAACCATCTGCAAACGGAATATTTATCGAATGAACTGGTCAAGAGAGGGTGATAGATGGATTAAGATATAGAATTATCATTGGTAGTAATTTAATTAAACTAACTGGTGTTCATTGATTAAATTTTATTTTTATAAAAGAATAGATATAAGTATATTATTATTAAAAACTTATAACCGTGTTTGTCATAAAATTTTATAAGCTTTATTAAAGTATACTAAGTTTAAAATATTGTTTTAAGAAATGCAAAATTCTTTTAACTATTATCGGATTTAAGAATATATATTTTTACACTATGCATTAAAAAATGCGTGATTAACGCTGTTAATCAGAGAACTAAATTTATAGTTAAAATATGAGAATTTTGAAATACGTTAGTTAGAAGATATAAACTCAAAGGACTGGAGCAGACGGGTATAGTCAGATTTCAATTATCAAGACTTGTTCAAGGTTGTTACTCTCTAAATGCGGGTTCGTATAACGGATGCAGATAACAGTCCCAGAAACTGTTTGGTCTCTCTGTATCGGCTCCAATTACAGACATAGTATCGAGTCGAGAAGCGGTATGTTTGGTAATTTGTACAGAAATGTTAGCTTTAAATTAAAATTAGAGGAACGTGGGGTTTGTGAGAGACTAGTTAAAAAGAATTTATATGGTATAAGGGCCGTAACTTAAGAGGCACCAGATGGGCAGGGGAACATTCAATCCTGTAAGAGAGCTAAAAATTAATAAATATTACATATTTTATAAAAAAAATTAGACCTCCACATAAAAGAAATATGAAGGATTATAAATTAAAGTGATTATGATAAAGTATAGTTTTCAGTGCTGCTAAAAACCAAGTAATTCGTTAAAATCTGTAGAATGAATTGAAGAGTATCGCCAACATCTCTCTCTCTCTCTTTCTCTCTCTCTCTCTCTATATATATATATATATATTTTGCGATAACGCACATATTTTGCGATAACGCATATATTTTGCTAAACGCACAGACGAAACCTCTGGTCCTAAAGGTCCGAAATTTTCCATGGTGATTCTTCTTATAGTGTAGGGGTGCACTAAGAAAGATTTTTGAAAAATTCGTCTTAGAATTTTTAAAATTAAATTTTTAATCTGTTTTTGTGACTTTTTTAAAAGTTTGTATTTAAAATAATAATCTGAGGGTTATAAAATTTATATCACGAGAAAGATCATAAAAATTCCTTTAAAATGAAAACTTTTTCGAATCTACCTCCATTTGCTTATTTTCGGGGGAATTTTTAAAGATTAATTTTTAGAATTTAGTTTATTAAATGCTGATTATGTGGTTTCTTTTCTGTTTGCGATACTTTAAATTAATTTTGCGTCACGTGCATAACAACGAAATAAATTTATAAAAATATTAAAATGCACTAAATGATAAAATTTAACTACTAGACTAATTGAGATGGAAGTTTTTTGACAATTTGATTCAAAATATTGTGTTTTATGGATATTAAACAAAGAAATTAATTGCATACATTGACCGTTGTATTTAATTTGAATATTTTCTTCTTCATTATTTTGTCTATAAAAATATCCGTTACGATTTTTTTATGAATTTCTTTTTTGGCATTAATTGCATATATCGACCGTTGTATTTAATTTTGAATTTACTCCTTAGCGAAGCGCAGGTATTCAGCTAGTTACTTAATAAGGTAAATTTAAATGCTCTTTATGAACAGTTACCGAACATAATAATCATGGAAAGTATTCAACTAAAAGTTTTTGATTTAAAAATAAATTTATTTTAATAATGAAAATAAAATGCGAAACATATTGAGGGAACACTTACTCCTATCGTTCTTTAAAACAGGATGTTACAGCAAGCAGCGTTACAGGGTGAGAAGAATTCAGAAATAATCGTAATGGTTGGAATCACTTATAAAGTAGAACGCAGTAATAAAATTCTGCTTTAATAAACGAGAGTTTATATCAGGCTTAAATGAAGCTCAAATTTCAAACACAAAAATAGATTAAATGGGCAGACCTTGACCTTTCAAAATAGAAACAAACTTTCGGAAATTCATCCAATTCTTAAGTTTAGATAAGTATAAGAAAATCCCCCTTTTCAGGGTTTTTATTTCTAAATCTGATTGTGGTTTAAATCCTATTCTTTTCAGAAAACCACTCTCCATGTCAAGAAAATACAACTTAATGCTCACATTAAAAACTGAAAGTGGCGACAAGTTTATTAAGTTATTAAGCTAGGAGGATATTAAGATGATAAGCGATTTCCCCAAGTTTCATACAAGCAACTACTCTGTTTCTCTCCACTTAATACATGCTTTAACCATGCTCAGATTTTAAAAAAAACTATGTTCTAAATTTAAACTACGGGCTTTTATGTTTAAGTTTGTACCCTGTTCCTCCTAAAAGTGAAATTAATTAATTTTCTTAAATCTTTAGCTGTCAGGAGAGGCTTCGACCTTCGATCCTTCACAAAACTGTCAAAAAATTTAGTTCCTCCAGTTAAGATTCCCCGCTTATCTACTAGTAAGTCCAAGTACTATGATAAGTTCCTTGATCTCGAATTTTACCCTCCAGTGCGTTTTAAACCTAGATACACTATTCTCGTTCGTCATTTCAAATAGCACTTAAAAAATTTAACAAATTTGGTTTAGGTTTAGGAACAAAATTGTGTTTTAAAGCCGTGTATTTAAACTTTATATTTTTGCAGAAATGTTTTTTATCTTTGCACTGGTTTAATTAATTAAAGAATCTTTTGGAGAAATAATTTAATTAACCTCCACATTCTAATTTAAAAAATTCAGGTAGTCTCTTCTAACGAAAATACTGTGGGTTATTAACGTAGGATTACTTGTTTACCTCTTTTGTATATATATATATATATATATATATATATATATATATATATATATATATATATGTGTGTGTGTGTGTGTGTGTGTGTGTTTGTTTCATTAAAAATTTTGACGTATTTTGGTAATTTTACGTTTAACTGTTTGCTGCTTGCCCAAGCGATACAGACTGGGTTTGGCTCGCTGCCAAAATTATAACTCGTGACGCAGGACATCTGAAATTTTGCGTTCCGGGGGACCGTTATGGAGGAACGTAATCCTACGTTAAAATTTTACTGCGCAAAGCATTTTTAAAATGTCTTAAAAGAACTATACTACTATCGAGACCAAACGATTCTAGCATGTGGATTCGATAAAAATAACTTATAAGTAGAAAAGCTGTCTGACCACAGCAGAGTTCAAAAGCTTTTTAAATAATCGAGGCATGGAAGAGAATTAAAGCAAATGAAATATGCCTCATACAGAAATGAAGGACAAAATAATATCATAGGCAGTCATTTGTGTGTTGTTCATTCATAATTTTCATGATACTTTAAATGAAGCATTTTAGCCACATAGATGTTTTCTTGAGTTGTTATTGATTTTGGAAGATCATTAAAAGTCCTTAACTATAAGAAAGTTCTTTTCCAAAATCATTAAATCAAAAGAAAGAAAATTGTGTTATCAAAATTGGAGGAATCACATCTATTGAAACTGAAATGTAAATATTTAAAGGTCAAAATATCATTTCAAAATATTTTAATATTAAAGCTGGTGATAACATGGGATGATGACTCATATTATAAATATCATTTGTATATATTCCTACATAAAAGGACTCAATGATTTTTCTTTCCTTACTGATACTTCCTAATTTCCACATTCAACGAAGTTTTCTAAATTTTACGGTTTTATAATCATAATATAATATGTCTAAAGATAAATTCTCAATAGAAAATGTAGTTCAAATTTTAGCGATAACTATATTAGCACTACGAATCCAAATGGAATACGATTTCTCATTAAATTAAGGGCGGGATAGTTTGGAGTCAGATTAGAGCTTCTTAAATTTATAATATTTTATTTATGGTATCCCTTTAATTCCATGTCCATATTACTGACCCTCTAACAGCTTGTTCAAGAATAAACAATTTTAAAATTTTGATATTAACATGCTTTGTAAAAAGAACTTCGTTTAAGAACAAGATTCCTAGATTTGTGCTCAGACCATAAACAACTTTTGTAGTTCAGATCACTTGGTGCTGGTAAAGTATCTGATGATGAATTACGAACGTTTCGACGGTAAACGTTCGACAGATTCTATCCACCGGTAAAAGCAAATTAAAAGGTATGGCCCAAATTTCCGATAAAACAGAATTAAAATCAGCTTCCATACCTGCAGTAGCAAAACTTATCCATTGTAAGGACTTCGCCTAAACCCAAGACTGACAGCCTTTAATATTTACAAAATGCTTTATTTGCATCCAGATGAAATATAGGCTTTATACAATAATTACAAAAAAATAAGCACTATCTGAGGCTATTTCGCGGGGTTCAGGATATCATAATGGAACACGGCAGGCTCTCCTTCTCTGGCACGCGTTCGACGACGAGGGGTTCTTCACACCTGTAAAACGAAGTCAACTGCCCCCATTTACATCAAGGTGGCGACTATATATCCTCACAAATCTCTGTGGGTGGTTGAAGCGAGCTCCCTTTGAACTCCTTTTGTAGACCGTCTTCAGACCATTCCGCGTCTTCCGCTAAAAGGCTAGGTGATTATCCTCGGGACAGGCTTTGTCTGCAAGCAGGGGGATTTCTTACAGAAGACGGCTTCCTAATTGTCCGATGGCGACGCGGCGTCTGCCACAACTTGGTGACAAAGCGACTGTCACCGATGAATACGGTAGATTGATAATGGACGTCTTGCCGTTAGGCTCTCTCAGGAATTCCGAGTGTGAAAGGGGCGTAAGTCATTACACCATCGATTTTTAATACCGGGCCTTGAGCAGACATACAGATGAGTTGACTGCACGTTTAGATAAACTCACCTGATCAAGGTCAAACTACCGATGTGAAGGTTGAAGGCTCTTAACCCTTGCCGAAGATATCTAGAAGTCAGCGCTCGAAAAATTTCTTAAGGTATCCGACTACCTTTAAAATGTCGATTTTGATGAAGATTTCGAAATTTTTTCAATTCCGCCTTTTTTAAAAGAATGTGATTTCCTGTTTCTAATCTGCTTTAATTTTTTCTGCACGATCACTAGAAATGAAATGAGAGAGATTTAGAGATCAGCAGCTGCTATTATTTTCAATACAAGTTGAAAAATTTCCTTGTATTTTCTGAAGAACTTATTTTTCATCAAAAATGTACACGACTATTGTGATAACTGAAAACCTAACCATGCTATGTGTATGAAAATTTTCACCTGATTTTTGTGATACTATGAATGTAATGGACTACACATTAGGTTCTGTATGTATATTACTTGTTGATTTATAGCTGCATTTATAAAAAATATGAGAAAAGACTGAAATTTCACATGCAATTGCATATTATAATGACCTGTATTTTTTGACGTAGGATTACGTTCCTCAACAATGGTCCTCCGGAGAGAAAAAAAATTTGTCCGTCCTGCGTCGCGAGTTATAATTTTTCCATAGCGCCAAACCCAGTAGCAGTAGACAGTTAAACAGTAAAGTACCAAAATGCTTCAAAAAAACAGGTAAGCAACGATAAGTAATCCTACTTTCATAATTCGAGGTAGTTTCGTTAGAAGAGACTACCTGAAATATTTTTTTTAGATTTCAAAATATCGATTAGCTTTTAGGTCATTACACTTATGAGGTACTTATGTACATATTATAAAACGAAATTAATGTCGTATGCTTTTCTATATTTTTTTTTATTATTGATAGAGCTGTTTTTGGAAAAAATTGCCAAAATTTGACCAGAACTCCCCAATTTTGTAAACAGTTGCATAATTATTGTCTATTTTTTCATCATTTTTGTATTTTGGGGTTATATTTCTTCGAAAAATAAGACAGAAAATTTCGCAAGTACAGCTTTTGAAGAAAGTCTTCTTAAACAATTCAATTTTTGCTTCATTGCAAAAGCAAAAAAATGTGTAAGATTATGAGAATTTATGAAAAGTTGGAGGACACGTCATGTGTGTCGATAACCGCTGGCAACAACTTGTGTATAATTCGGCATTTCCTATTGACTAGGAAATCTAGTTTCTCATTCTTCGTTGTTGTTGCCACACCATTAAGTATATTTCTTAGTAATGTCAACATGCATGAAATGCCAAATGGGAGATTTTTATTGCATGCTACCAATGACATGAAAATCTTAACAACGGTAATGGTAGATTAAATCTTGACTTAAGATTATAAAAAATATTTCAGTAGTTTCTCGTGATTGCAGGTGTAGCAAGAGCAATATTGAGTATTGCTTGTCTACAACATTTTATCTATTAGATTAAATAATTTAATTTAGATTATCAGTATTACAATCTATAGATCAATTGATAACCCAACTATCCTTTCAAGTATTGGAATTTTTACTTCTATGAAATCGATAAGATTTCTCGTGATTCAGTTAAGTTTAAATTCTTATTGAAGTTGTTGTTAAGTTGCATCTCTCTCTCTCTCTCTCTCTCTCTCTCTATATATATATATATATATAACCTCCATCTCTATCTATCCATCTATCTATCTATCTATCTATCTATCTATCTCTCTCTGTCTATATATATATATATATATACCTATAATATAACCTACTCTGCTTTAAGTCAAGTCACAAGAATACGAAATTAAGTTTATTCCACATAAGTTACACTTTATTTGGACGAAAGGACCATGAACATATGCTAACGCTCGAATATAGTCAGCCAAAAAATTAAGCGTAGCTAAACGTGAGGTTGAATTATAGCGCGACAGATTTTTAATTCAATCATTAGCTATTCCAATACAATTAGTTTACCTTAAAAAAATGGAGGATGTACTGTTATGTTTGCTGCTTGTTTCTTTTAACCTAAATTCCCTCTTTTTCTGAACTATGACAATAATTTCAACTAGCCAAGCATATCGTTTCCCGATGAATACCCACTTCCCATAAAACTATATTTTCTGTATCAGCTATCATATCTCACGAGCGCCTGTGATATGATAACTTTGATAACTTTGTTCTGCGTTACATGATTAATGCCCATGAATAAGTACTTCAAGAGTTCAAAAGCTGTTATTAATGTATTCTTTAGTATTAATGAATCGTTTGGGAAGGGCTTTAATTATCTAACGCAGAAAAAGGTTATCAAAGTTTATCGACAGAATGCAACCGGATTTAAACTGGCTTTCATAATTAGACGACGATCTGGTAGGTCTCTAGAAAGGTGTAAGAGTACTTATAAAATCTTACAAAACAGTTCAAGAGTTTAGATTCTTACGGATTGGTATTAAATGTCAAAAAGTGTATTTCTGCACTTAACAGACTGTTACACTCTGGTTTCTAGAGCATGGATAGCTGTCTTGCCAGAAATACCAAACCAATATTATTGTTCCCCTATCTGTTCGTGCAAGAATAGACAAATTTGAGATATTCGTATGGATTTTCTTTATTTAGAAAAATGCTAATGAGAGTTCTTTTTTTAAATCTATAGTAATGTGACAGTTTTGGTGAATCGTGTTTATTCAGTAATTCTTTTGGTTTTGTGTAATGATCCATTCAGTTGTTGTTTTGAACGATTCACGCATTGAATATGAATGATATGATGAATACTACTAGTTCTTCAAATGTGCTAGCATAGATACTTTTGTTATGACTAAAAATTTTGATGCATTATCGCAATAAAACTTAATGAATATTTTTTTTAATTATTGGGACTACTTTTTAATACATTAATATTGCAATTATGTTTTCAATATTTTTATATGTATTCAGTAAAGCGACTAAGGGAAAAAAAGAAATAGATCAAATATATGCATTTAAACTGTTCTGATTGTACTTGTTTACCTCCGAGAAAAGTAAATCTTTGTACTTTTATTCGATACTTTAAAAATAAGATTACAAGAAAAAAAGGAGTATAATTTATTATGAATCGAATGAAATAATGAATCGAATGAATTTATAATCGAATGAAAACAAGGTTGTCAAGTTTTTCCCGTAATCAAAGCTGATAATTTCCCATCAAGTTTGATTTTCTAGTCATTTTAATAAATTCCTTTGAGATCTCATCCTTAATTTCGCATACCATAGTTTGAAAGACATCCATGCCCCCTATGTGACGGCAAATAGTAATCTTGAGATCCATATTAATGCTATTATTTCAAGAAATACATAAGACAGCTATTTTCTATGCTTATGTATCTATTAGTAAGTTGCGTATAGACATATTTCGAATAGTTTTGTTTAGATTAAAAGAAAATAAGGCAAGATTTCGAGAATTAGATTATTGCTTTGTAATTTAAATGTGTTAAGAAAATAAATATGATTATGACATCCTCTTTAAAAAGGTAGATTTATTAAAAAAATTAAAACTAGCTTTTTTTTTCGAATTTCGAAGGTTTAGGAATTAGACTGTTTTTTTATAAATAATTTATTGAAATGCAACTGCTAGTAAAATTTGTTACACTTTCCACTAACAAAATATTTCATTATCAAATAACTGATAGTTATTTAGTGCAACTATTATCGCAGCTATAAGGTATGAAACAAGCTAGCGATGATGTTAATAGAGTTAGTTGTTTGTCACGAGCGATAACGAGCGAGAATGCCAGTCATTCGCATCCTTGGAGGTTTTAAAGTAGTCAATCAGAGAATTAACTCTCTCAATCATATTCAGTAAGGAAGCTTCCCATAAGCAAAAATACAAAAGAAGTTTTTGAAATTCTTTATTTTAAAAACCGAGTTCTTGAGTTCACGTAAAGTATCGAATATCTTCTGACCTTGTCGTTCCTTTGCTATCTGTTAACTGAAAGCGTTTAAACTTCTGAAGAAACTGACCTTGAAGCACGAAATTTCGACTGTGGTATGTATATTCAGGCCGCATGAATGCTATTGATTTTGACAGATCTACGTCGATCAGTCAGACTTAGATGTTAAAAATTTAAAAAAAAATTAAGTTATATAAGAAACATTGTTTGTCAAATAGTAATTTTCAGTGTTTACAAAATAAAATGAGGGACACACAATTCGTAGAGAGAAAGAACGTTTTTTTCTTTCTTGGCATAAAACACGTTAATGAGGTTTTAGAATTAAACGGATCTGTATACTATGTATGCCTTACATCTGTACTTTAGGTCAATTTATCTTGTACTGGAATTACCTACATTTTACTATCTTTAAAATACTATATATCTCAAAAATTCTTTTCAAGGTATATTTATGACATTCAGTAAAATTTTCCTTTACCTTTTTTATTTAGCTGGATAAATGATTTTTGATTTATGGATAAAAGTCTGAAAATATTTTTACTAAAGCAAAAGTTACACTGCAAAAAATGAGTTTTATGGCCTTTAGAGGACTTTGATAAATAAAAATTATAAATAAACTTTTTATAAAACTCGAAACAAAATTATTTTAAAAATTTTCCCTGGTACAAAGGTAAAAAAATTGCAAATAGATTCATTAGTTCAGCATATATATAAACTACACACGCTTTAAATTTTCGTTTTTTAAGCATGTTTACAGTAAAGCTTCAATTTTCTGGAATATATTTTATTTGTAAAATCTTCCCCCATCATCACATCTTTTTATTTTTACAATCCTTCAAAAGTGAATTTATAATGTAAATAAATTTGTTTTTAAAAGCAGAAGCAAAATAATTTTGAAAATTTTCCGAATTTTTAAAAAGAAAATTATATAAAAAAATTATCGATTCACCAGATATATGTAAATAAGATATGCATCTTTAAACATCCACTTTTAAATTTCTTAAAAGTAAAATTTCAAATTCTTTAAGTATATTTTATTTGTACACTCATCTTACTAAAAACGTTTATAAAAAAGGGCAGAAAAATATATCCGCTCTTGCAACTGATCACAATACTGAAAAACTATTACATTTTTATCCCATAAAATATGTGTACGGGAAAACTGTTGAAGTAAAAATTTCATTACAGTTCCTCCTGGTCAGAGTTCATGATGAATAAAAAGCTTTACAGAAGTCGAAGTCACCCCAACAACAGCATTGTCACTATTGCTTTGGTGGCCTATATTATCCCATCCCATACCATTTTTTATGCTTCTCGAAAGGAAAACTTTCTTAAAATTTCCAGAATATAGTGCTTTTATTTGTTAACACATTTCAAATGGAAAGTAGAAAAAAAAAGCTGTCAAAAGTTTTAAGAATGTTTCCTAAATAATCATTAAAATTTTGTCAATTTAAGGAAATTTTTGTTTTTATTACCAAATAAAAAAATTAATAATTTAAAACACAATTGAAGAAGGTTTTTAATCAGATCGAACTGAAATTCAGCATTGTTATTAGAAAATATTAGTAAGTTTAAGATATACATTTTTATTTTTACCCAATTAAAACATTTTTAATAAATAGTTATGTAATCCAGTATATTTGTATGAACATACATTGTGATAAATTGAGCAAAGAAAATGAAGCAAACTGTTTCCTGCGTTTAAAAAGGAATTAGTCAACTCATTAAAAAGGGTAGTTTAGGACAGGAAACTTATGAAAAACGCAAAACAGAAACACACTTTTATTTTTGTTATGGATATTGAGAAACTGTGTGTTCCCATTAAAAGACGATCGATACAGAAAAGCAGACTTTTGATTCCATCGACTTATTTAAATACGAACACGAACTTTCCCCCTGGATATTTTGAGATTATTAGCTCAGTAGACATATTTCTTTTTCGTACTTAGCATAAACAAGGACAGCAAGGACAGATTTTTACTTCCTGTTAATGGACGTAACGTAGCTACTAAAATATGCTACAGTACACTGATAGTACTGTAACTTTATGGCAACGAGAAATCCAGGTCAGATATTTATTTCGGGTTGTTTTCAAGTATGTCGGGTAACATATTAACAACCTTTAAGCGTCGTTACAAGCAAAATCAATGTGTCTGTTTAGCTCTACTTCGTTCATTGACTGCAAAATATCCTAGCACTGTCTCAGGTAAGTTGGATTTTGTACATTTTGTACAATCCCAGTAATACAGTAGTAATAAATTGTTTAATGAATAATTTAGTTAATTATAAAAATAAATTTATAATAAAATAGCTATGTAAGTTATATAACTTCAAATTATATTTTATTTATATAGAAATGTTTGAAATTTTGCACTGAATTAATTTTTAATTGTAATATTCGTTTTACTATGCAGTTTTAATCAGATACTGACTGATTTGTTTGTTGTTTAATTCAGACATTTCTTTGGCGAAATTAGTTGAAATCATTTTCATTATAAGTGAGTAGAAAGTGAATAACGAAGAATACCTAATTATTGCTTTTCGTTAATTATTGCATTTTCGTTATCAAATAGCTAATTTTGTTTGATATGATTTATTCGTGTTAGAGAATTTTGTGCTATAAATATGATACGTAAATTATTTCAAATGTGACTTACCCATACGAAATAAAACACAGGCTACTCTTATTTTTCCCTTCTTATTATTGAGTGACTTCTGTTTTTTGATATGAATAACGTTGAAATAAGATATTGCGAAAATATTCCACAACTTTCCTAAGAACTCCTTGAGAGGTGTAACACTCCCAGGAAGTGTCATTAGAAGTCCAAAGATAGGAGATACAATAAACACTGCTCGAACGCACTTCATTCTTATTTTTCTTCTATAAGACAATTTCCTGAAGGGTCAATGATAAGTCATTTCGATCGATCGAGTTTTATTGCGTATAATCGTGTAACTGCGGTTATCTTGGAGTAAACAATTATGTAGGAAGCAAACTTACATGTCAGCAAACTGAACTAAAGATGAACAAACTGATGATGATAGTCAAGTCTTCATAGTCAAGTCAATGAAGGAAATAAATTTGACGAGCAATTAAGAAAAATATATTTTGTATTGTGCACAAATCCAAAGAGCGAAATTGTAAATCTTAAAATAGTAGGATAACTTGAATGTATTTTTAAGTAGTTAGTACATTTTAAGTGGTAGGAAAGGTTACATGTATCTTTAAAGTCTAACGGTATGTATAGAGAAGAGAAACATTAGTGAGGATTCGTTCATTTTTTAAACTATATTATATAAAGTATTGTTTACTTAAGAACAGTAATAAAGGATTGATACTTTTCTAAGTCTTTTAGGTTTTTGTTTTTAGCTTATGTAGAGTATGTGTATAAATTTTTTTGTATAAAGTTTGGCAGTTATTTACAAAATAGATTTTCTTTCTTTTTCATGAAATAAAATTTTTCTGGATTTTTCCTTACAAACAATATCATATGTAAAACGGTTGTGGTTAAAATGTTTTCCAAATTTTCAGAAATATTTTACATATATTTATGGGGAAATTGTTCATTGGTGATTGCATATTAGTTAGATTTTGGTTTGGGCTTGAATTTATAATAGGATTATCTAGAGTTTTTGCTAAGCACACAGCTAGAACTTTTGAAAAAGCAGGATTATATCAAGAGAACAGTCTATAATCTATAACTGAGAAAAAGTTATTCTCCTTTAATTTACAACAGTTGAATATGGCGCAAATGATTCAAAACTTTTCACTGTTCGCTCTCTGCTCTAAAACTGCTGCAATTTTATCACATGTTTCAAGGCTTTTAAAATTTCCCTAATTGTTTCCAAAACTGTGAAAAACGAGAGATGTTTTCAAACTAAATGACCAACACTACATTTTTTAGAATATAATGTTCTGTGGGAATGATAATTTTTTCCAATATGTTTGAAAATTATTGGTAAAAATTGTCATTTTTAGTGGGTTTTTTTAATACACATGGCAATTGTTAAATTGTCATTTTATTGCCATTTAAAATTATTATTTTTGCTGAAAAAAATCTTGTTATGTAAGATACTAGTATTTGATAATATTTCTTTCCAAAGTTTTAAGTCATTAGACTCATAAAAATATTGGTGTAAAACGAAATTCAAAGAGTAAAATAATCCTACCAAATAAAATGATACCAGAAATCCTAAACAATGCAATACCAGTAATCTGATAAGTACCTTTATAGCCTCTATTCAAAACTCGCAAGTGTTTTGTGATAATTTTTGTTCAAACTTTAGAGAGCTCTCATTAAGAATAAACACAGAAAAATAGATTGAATTTCGAAAGTGACAGCGTCATATTGAATTGGATGACTGCCTGTGAAGATGATTTATCGGACCTACTAAAAAGTAAACATTAACTATTAGGACTTTATTTCGGTTAGCTGGTATTATTTACATAGTTTCTAAAATCAACAGATAAGCGTTATGAAACATATATTTATACCCGTGGCTTTATTTTGGTAACTTAGTGCCAATCTTTAGTAGTTAGTTCTTTCCAAAAAGTCAAATATAAAACATTATAGAATACGCAGATTTTGTAAACATATGAGTTTATTTTTCTGAAACATATATAAATACAACATCTTTAAAGTTGATATTTTATGTAACTGATGTTGCCTGCGTGAATATTTTACTTTCCATTAAAATAATCTTTTTTGGAGTTGTCATAAAGTTGAAAATTTTTCAAAACTCTACGTAATGCCTCGAGAATATTAGAGAGAATACTATCATTAAAAAATATGATATTTACTTTAGTAAAATTTTTTTGACAACGCATCATTATTTATTTTACTGGCAATTCTTATAACTCTTAAAACTCCTTAAAAGAGCAATAAATTCAAAGCACGTAAACGCTGAATAATTAAAGTAACCCGTCGATGAAAAAGTATTTTACATCGGGAACTGTATCAGCTTATCTAGTGGAAAACGGAGTTAAGTTTAAAATTTTTATAGTCTTTTATCGCGAAAAATATTGACTTCTTTTTTATTAATCTTTTTTTAAAAATTGGTTATGTATCTCAGAAGGTATTAGTTATTAACTAAAGGAATAGTTTATATAGTTTGGAACTACACCGTATCTATCAATGGAACAGTAAAAGAAGAAAACATTTCAGTATTTCATTCTCTCATTATTTTAATATATACACACTCTCAACTAAAGTGTTTACACTTATGAGACCCGTGTCTAGGCCGGATATGAACACGTCAAATCCGTAGACCGCAAAGGTCCTCTATGAAACAGAGAGAATGGGAGAGGGTATGATTCCCCCAGATGTTACCCCTGGGGTTGCTAGGTCAAAATTGAGATGGCATCTGGCTAAATGGGACTCCGAGCCTTGTTGTGCCGTTATAAAACCGGAGCCGCAGACCTCTGTCTGATAGCCCATAAGGACGTGGTCTGGAATACGACTCCGACCAGGGGGCAACAATAGTTATGAGAAATATTGCCTATCATAGACATACAGATATGAAAGAAACACTGAAGGATTTTAATCCCACATCAGTTGAAATTTAATCTGTTTGCACTATTTTGAAAAAGCAATGGAAGTACGGAATGCTTTAGTACCATCATATGCACTTGTTTGACATACAACTTGATACTAATCAAAATATATCAAACGTACCATAAGCGCATGTCTCGGAGAGTTTTTTTCTAATAAAACATGTGCTTGAAACCTTATATAATACAAGTGAAAAGAGATAGTACTATCACCAAACATAATCTTTTATTAATACTTCTAAATTTTCATAAAATCAGCTGCTGAACAGATATCAGATATGAAGCACGAATAACCTTTGTTTCAGTTTAGAACAATGGAAATGATTAGATCGTAAAGTTATTTATGCCTCATATGAAAATTCCCCCTCGTCATGTCATTATCTCTCAGAGAGTATAAAAATATTCGCGGATGAGAATAAAAAGCTTATATGTAGTAGGTTTTATTAGTCGCGAACTCATTAACAACTAATAAGGAAGAGTTGAGTTGCCACTCGTCAAATTGAATTTTAAGATAGTGGCACCTTTGAATCCGGTGGTGAATGTGTTTTGATGGGGTATTCTTATCAGACAAGAAAAAATTACCTCATCTTTGTGGTCTAGACGTTATCCGAAATATTTCTGGCTAATCTATATATATAAAACAGTTCCGTAACTGACTCATTCATTCACTGACTGACATACAACGCACAGACCAAACCGCTGGACCTAAAGGGCTGAAATTTTGCATGGCGATTCTTCTAATAGTGTAGGGGTGCACTAAGAAAGATTTTTCAAAAATTCTTCTTAGATTTTCTTAAATTAAATTTTTAAGCTGTTTTAGTAACTTTTTTTACGTTTGCATTTAAAATAATACATTGAGGGTTATAAAATTTATATCACGAGAAAGATCATAAAAATTCCTTCAAAATGAATTTTTTTCGAATTTTTACCTCCATTTCCTGATTTTTGGTGAATTTTTAAAGATTAATTTTTAGAATTTAATTTATTAAATGCTGACCACGTGATTTCTTTTTCTGGTACTTTTTAAATAAATTTATCGTCACGTGCATAACAACTAAACAGACAAAAAAATATTTTTTTTCTTGCTAATGCGGCAGACGATTGGACATTATTTTGTCTATAAAAATATCCCTTACGATTTATTTATAAATATATATTTTTTTCTACATCAATTGTATACATTGATCGTCATATTTACTATAAATATATATATATATATATATATATTTTTTTTTTTTTTTTGCCATCAATTGCATACACTGACCGTTGTATTTAATTTGAATGTACTTCGTAGCGAAGCGCGGGTTTTCAGTTAGTCTTTATGTAAAATTATAAGATAGCAGCAATGATGTATTAAATTGATATTACTAGTTAGTTTTCTTTCCTCATACTAGGGGGAGATTAATGTATACCTAACAGAAGGTATAGACCAGGGGTTCCCATCTAGGGGGTCTCCAGTGTTTTCTGCGGAGTCACCACGGTTTTATTCAATTAAAGTAACTTTTTAGCGAATTTAACCGAAAAAAATTGTCAGTATTTGTTTATCATGAAAGTGTAAGGCAGTGATAATGTTATTCAATACGAGAACTGAGTTCATTAGAAATTTACCGCCTTTATTGGGTGGTAAACGAAAATCGTAGTTACTTACTACATATAGTACTCAAATTCTAATCGTCACTTTTGGCATTACTATTGCAGTTTCCCTAATAGAATAAATCAATTTTATTTAGGTAAGACTTACTGTTATTTTCTATTACATAATTCTGTATCATTATGATAGGTGAATAATTTTTCTTCGGGTTATTTTCTATTCTGTCGTTTACGCACCTTTCCTATTTCTGCCGTTTACACACCTTTGACTGAGCGATAAATGTTTCTTAGTGTTCTCCATTTCTTACAAATTCTTTTTCGTTAAGTTAAACATTTAGTTGGAATTAAATTATGGAAAATTCAGTGTTTTTTCCTTTATGACTTAAAATGCCTTTGTAATGAAAATAGGCAGGGAGTGGGGAAGCGGGATGCGTAGAAACCATTGAAGGAGCTGGCGACTCGAAAAAGGTTTGGAAACACTGGTATAGACAGACTGATGTAGCCGAGACTATGATACGACCATAAAAGCTGTATATGATCAGAAAAATAAAGGTTTAGAGCCGTTTAACAGAATAAGAAAAAAATAGCTAAATAAAAGCACAAAAAATAAGATAAACAATAAAAAAGGCTTGAATTATTTCTCATTAAAGTCTTATATTTATATTTGCTAGAAGGGGAAATAATTGTAAAAAAATTTCTTTTCTATACAATGAACCGTTCAATGAGAAATCCTAGAAAACAGACCAATATTAAATAATTAAGCTAATAATAGTTTTGAAATGAGAATGAAATGCTTAAATGAATTTTTACAAAACTTTTGAAGGAGTTTATGTTTTTTCTCGTGTTAAGCGCTATGATATTGCCGTGATCTTTTTAAACAGCATTTTTGTAACAATAAAATTTTAAAACTTCAACAAAGGCTTTTAAAGCAAATAAGGATGCATTCTAAATTTAGGCTTATGCATAAAATATATGTCATCTATTTCCCTTCAAAAGTAAGAAAATTTAAACATCTCTAGGAAAATTAATTGATTTCAAAATTACAATATTTTTCATATTTAATTTATTGTATTTTCCCTTCTTCAAATATCGACAAGTATATAATAGGGAAACATACAGAACAGAGTGGATTTGGAGTTTTAATATTTTTTTGTGTGAATAAAAGTATAACTCCAAAAAGATCAGTAATGATATAGAGACATTTTGTGCAGCAATGACAAGTCTTCTATAGAGTATGTATTAAATAGTATGTAGTCTTATATAATGTATGTAAGTATTAAACAGATGAATTAAAGCGATAGTAAATGCACCGCTATGAAAGCCACTTAATATTCAATGACTCCTTAATGATTAAGGTATCGGCACACCTTTGCAACGGTATTTTCGATCAAAAATCGATTTTCCCCATATACAGAAATATCAAAGCCGAATATTTTATATTTCTAATTATGTTTGAATTATGTTTCTACATTAATTAAGAGCCGAGTAACTCGCAATTTTAACAACAGTTCTCAGAGAATTTTATAACTTCTGGAGGTATCTTTTTCTCAAAAGGAATTTTTTCATTTTTATTCTCTTTACGAAAAGCATCCTACAGTAAAAAGTTAGGCATGAAATGTATGAAAATTTTGAATAGTTGCTCTTCAAGTGATTATAAAGGGAATAGACTACGATCATCATTGTAAATTAATTGGGGTTTTTATTTTACTTTGGTATGAATTGGAAATGACAAAAGTAATTTTTCTGTACATCAGTACTTAAAAACTGCTACATCTTCTCAGATAAACATAATATTATTTTAAGAATATTCTATTCCCTAGACAGAAGTTACGATCTTGATTCTCCAAATTATAAAATGATAATATATACATATATTTTTTGAGTTATCATGTTTTGCGGAAATGTCAAATTCGTAGCAATTTTTCCAGTTTTCCCTTTGAAAAAAATCATTTTAATGAAACGATTGAATGTTTATTACATTTTTCCAAGTTCTAACTTGCATTTAATTATGAAAAAATACATCAGACAAACTTTAAAAAAAAAAAATGAAAAATCACCTTTGAAAGTGTATGGATACCTTAAGCAAGAAACAGATTTACAGAATTTTTCACCGAACTGCGCGGTTCTGTTGCGTTGGCCAAAAAGTTCGTTCAGTTTTTAGAAAGATGGTTCAAGTGCTCTTAGTTGCCTTTTAACGTCCTAAGAAACAATTTTGTTAGATTGTATTGTGACAGCTGTTATATGAGCGTTCATTTACAACAAAAATCTATCAAATGTTTTCAATTTTTGTGAAGCCCTTTTAATATTGAAGATGGAATAAAATTAGCAACATTTTCGGCTTACTACACTGTATTATTTCAAAAAAGGTAATAAAGGAACTAAAAAGCAACTAAAGCGCAAAAAAAGAATATTTGTGCAATATACGTTTTGGGAAGATGGAATTATGAAGTTGCCTGAAAGATGACAGAAAATAGTGGAACAAAACGGTGAACATGTTGTTCAATGAAGTTATTAGTGAAAATCAAAAATGGGTCTTTCGGTTTTACCTAAACACTGAACGGACTTTTCGACCACCTAATACATAGAGCGAATATTATGTAAGCATAGAAATAACATTAAATAGCAAATTGTTAGCCTAGTTATAAATTTCTCTTTGAATAATCTAAAAATGTTTTGCTGAATGTAATAAATTTATATCAGCGTGCACATCCCCAGCAAAAAAAAAAATGTCTTAATTTGGTAAAACACAATACAATTCGCTTTTTCATTTTATCCGTTTACATTGATGGCTATCACTTTTTTTTAAGTCTGAGTACCACCTGTTAAAAATTAACT
This sequence comes from Dolomedes plantarius, assembly GCA_907164885.2. Lineage (NCBI taxonomy): Eukaryota > Metazoa > Arthropoda > Arachnida > Araneae > Dolomedidae > Dolomedes > Dolomedes plantarius. The sequence goes on along the minus strand of OU015492.1, from coordinate 99,443,517 downwards.
TTATAAATGAAAACTACAAACTTACCTAACTGGTTCTTTTATATTCATTTTAGAGACCCCTTCGCTCATTTTAATAGTAATCCTTTAGTATTATACAGCTATCGTCGGTTTAATAATTTGTCTGACGTGACCTCCCCCGCAAAGGCTTTTCTACTCGGTATAGACAGATGATGCTGAAACCATGATTTCATACTCCGAGCGGCGGAGGGGGAAAATTGAATGCCTCTGATAAAACGGGGCTCTAAAACAATAGAGGTGTTACCTTCAGATAACGTCATAAAGATTGTTTCAGATGACTGCCCCTTTTTTTTATCAGTCTTTTAACTGAGAGTGAAGCGAAAAATACAATAACATTTTATTAATACATAATAAATTACAATTTAACGAGTAAGATGTTTATCACATAAAAATGATTTTATTTATAAGTGAAATTTATGGTTCATAGCTAATGCTTTTATTCATGCGTTAATGTTTAACTTTTCTGGGGAAAATAGAAAGAAAAATATACTTATAATCAATATAATATTTTGGTGTTTGCGGAAGGTAGTGCGAACAATAGCGTATTTGGTTTCGAGTTTCCAAGTTAACATTCGGTTGAAATAAATATTTCATGAAGAGGAATATGTAAGGGGAACCTCATAAAGTATTATACTTAAATCTCCAGTATCAGATTAGTTCTTTTATAGTAATATTAGATATCTTGACTGGTCCCCAAAATATTGGAGTGTTCTGGGTAAAATAGAATTCAGGAAAGAGACCCTAGGTTCAATTCCCAAGTATTTATTAAACCTAAATCTCTAATACTACACATCTACTGATACATTTACAGCTATGCGTCGGAATGCTGTCTCTAGATTTTAAGGTTACTCCAAGAAGGGCTATGGATTCTCTTAGACTCTTACAAAGTGAAAAAAAAATCTGATGGCATGGTATGTCATTCTTTGTTTTCATTTTCTTCATCAAATAACCGACAATATACCAGATTTCTCTCATGTGAGCTAAAGTAAAAAACTTTCCTTAAAGCAAATTTAACATATAATAATTTTTCTTAACATGTCCTTACTTTCCTAGTTTGTCAGTCGCACACATAGCGCAGTCTTTTAGATTGTCCGGAAGACCCCTTTTTTTTCGGGATCATACAAGGTGCGCCCATAAAGTAACCGGACAATTTTTTTATAAATAAGAAAAATATTACTCACCTTCAAATAAATTTATCTCCTTCAAAATAATCGCCAAAGGAGTCTATACAATTTTTCCAGCGTTTCTCCAAGTCATCGAAACACTGTTTATAGGCGTTGGAACTAACCGTTCGCAAAATACGCGTAACATTTGATTTAATAACCGAGACGTTTTCAAATCTCTGTCCTTCCTTAAGCTTCGAAAAAAGGAAAAAATCAGCTGGCGATAAGTCGGGAGAATATGGTGGGGGATTTATCACTGTAACTGAATGTTTAGCAAGATATTGTTGTACAGAAATTACTGTACGAGGCCTAGCATTATCGTGTAAAAGAAACCATTGCCCGGAATCAAACAGTTCCTTCCTAACTCGCCTTATCCTGTTTCTTAATCGAAAAAGCCTCTCCTAGTAAAAATACTGGTTAATTGTTTGATTTTTAGGAACAAATTTGTGGTGAATAAGTCCTTTGTAATAAAAAAATACTAAATCCTTGAAAGGAGAGATTTGAAAACGCCTGGGATATTAAATCAAATGTTACGCGTATTTTGCGAACGGTTAGTTCCAACGCCTATAAAAGTGCTTCAATGACTTGAAGAAACGTTAGAAAAATTGTATAGACTCCTTTGGAGATTATTTTGAAGGAGATAAATTTATTTGAAGGTGAGTAATATTTTTCTTATTTATAAAAAAATGTCCGGTTACTTTATGGGCGCACCTTGTATGTCTCGATTGAGTTATCTTAATAAGTCATTAATACTGTCTCGAGTAAGTTACCATAGCGAATCATTAATAATATCTTACATGCATCGCAAATACCCATGACATATCTTGTGTAGCAAAGGAAGTAGCGGTCTCAAAACCATCCATCACAGACTCTATTTAGGGATGGTTTATGATATAATATCGTACAACAGACTCTGCTGTTCACTGAAATTGCAACCTAGACCGTTCAAAAAAGACTTCAGTTAAACCAATGACTTTTATTTCAGAGATGCCATGTTACATTGTATAAATTATTGAAACTACAGACCTATAAGTCAATTAGGGATGATTTTTTAAAATGAAAATCCACACAACTTTACTTGATGATCGCTTAATTTTTCTGAATTTTCTCCTACTGATTTGTAAACAAGAAGTTAGGCCGAAGAAGGCTTTCGTTTCAGGAATGACGAAAACGAATTTTAAAAAAAATTCTTAAAATATTTCGATCTAAACAAATAATGCATTTATGTAGGATCAAAAACGTGCATCGGGTCGTAGGGTCGAGCAGCGCCACCAGTAGACCATCGGTACGTGGGAGGGCAGAAGAGTCGAGGATGCTGCACCCAATGGTCGGTTTATTGATAGCGGTGTTCGAGTGTAATGTAAATGAGCGATAAGTGTGAAGAAAGTTTTGTTCGAGATTGTTGTTGTAGATCCCGTCGGAGACGGACTCGATTTTCTTTCAATTATAAATTAAAATAAATTTTATGTTTACGATGATTAATAGTTACTCTGCGATCGTCCGAATCAACCCCACTCCCTACATTTATTAGAAATAGAAGAATAAAAATTTCATTCTTAACAAGGCAGTCTTCCTAATAGAAACAAACTACCCACTTCACTTAAAGATTATATTATATGCTAACTGACCGTTACACTATTTGCCCTCTTGTCATATAGTCAAAATCTTGTTAAGGCAACGGTCTCCCTCCCATTGAGGGAGGTCCTCAGTTACTCCCGTTATGTATTTCCAAAGACTCTGGAAAATAAGACCCTACTGCTTCTAATCAGTATCTGTCTGCTGGTACTTTAGAATGAATGGCATTGAAAAGCAGGTTAGAATTTGCCATGGCGTAAATCACTGAATCGATCATTGGGTTTTGAAAACGACATCAACGCAGACAAGAAAAATGATTGTTTCATTTCATTAATTTTTTTTATTTAAAAAAGGAATCTAAAACACTGTTAAATCATCCAGCAGGATAAAAAATGTATTGTTGTTTCATGCAAGTATTGACTCTAATTTAAAGGAAGAATACTGCTTGTATATCTTTTAAAATGGCACTCAAGACTAGAGGTCTCTTAACTACTATCAATTTATCCGCAAGACCCTGACTGCCACCGCATCTGTCTACACACCAGCAGAAGTAAAAAATCAATAAAATAGGAAAAGAAAGGCCAATCTAAATTAACTAATATTAGCTTCAAATTAGAAGAGCGATTTTATCACCCGGGAAAAGTGAACAAAGTAAACAGGCAATTACTTTTCCCCTGCTTGGCTATTATTTTTATGACTGTTACATTTTCTCTTAAATACTTGAGTTATGTATCTCACAGCACGTGTTCACAAACAGAACTAAGTATTTCATCCCCAAAACACATTAATTTTACATTCATTAATGAGTGGATTATTTTCCGAAATTCCGTGAGCCATTAAAAAAAAAACCTTTCTTATATCTTTTGAGGAGAACATCTGTCAACTACATGCAATTTTATTCACCCACATAAAAGAGAATTAGCAAGTAATGCGATTGCGGCGCTACCAAAAGTAATTAAGGATTATTTTTAAGGAAACCAGAAAATTTTGATGCGTGTTATGAAGCTTAAACAGGTATTTTTAAGATTTAAATTTTTTCGGCGACTCACTTTGTTGATTTTTCTGGCACGTGTAGCTGCTTGTTAAATTAAAGTTTAAAAAAATAGGAAATGCAATGGCATGTTATTCGTTCTTACGGCTTCTCTCGTATTGAATTTGAAGGAAAGAGAGATTGAATATCGGGTCAAATATTATTTTTGTGCAGTTGTAGTTATTAATAGGTAATAACGATGACATTGCTTTTCCGGAAGAAAAACAACCTACAATATACCGACAAAATAATAATTTTGATATGTAAGTGCTGCTGCTGTTATGCATGAATTCACTATGACCGTAATTTCAAAAAATGCGTTTTCATATGTTAGTTTCTCAAACTTAATACAGATTACAGGGAGGAAGATAGAAAGTTATTAGGCTTTCTTTGTTTCATTTTCCTTATCTTCTTCTTTATGGTAGCCGGAAGATGCCCGAATGGCTAAGGCGTTGGCATCCACAGTCTATGAGTTCTAGTCCCAATTAAGGCATGGACGTTTGTAGCCGTTCGGAATCGGTTTTAAGGAGTAGCCTCCGGTCTAATTAGCCCTTATGTAGCAACAATTGACCGTAGCGTTCCAAACCAAACCAAAATCTTTATCTTGTTGAAGCTAGCTACAACAGGTCTTTGCCAAGGAAATGAAATACCAGATTGGGGCCAAGCACTTTAATAAAGTCACGTGAACAAAGCCGGAAGTTTCGACTGATAGACTAGGATAGTTTTTGACGAAAATATGAGGTTATACCAGTGCTATCCAGAGGGTGAAACGAGATTATCTTGGTTGTCCAATCAATAGGTTTTTCAAGATTTAGATCATTACAATGAAAACTTTTCTAAAATAAGTTAGAAAATTATAATAGCAACATAATCCATTGCAGTGTACCTTTTAAAAAATAAGTGTATTCAAGTTTCTTCAACTATTGTTTCACGGAAGAAAATATGAAGGTCAGCGAGCCAATCCCAGTAGTTTAATAAATCAACGCATTTCTGATCAGTAAAAGGTTCCTTAGTGCCGTATCGTTAAAACTCTTTAAACTAGTTCAAAAATCATTATTAAAACATGCTAATACTTTATTTCTTTTTACCATGTTTTTATTAACTCGCTTTCTTGATTGTTTGTGTGTTTGTCTCGTACAAATCTTGCAATCGATTTTTAACTAACTTCCCGAGTAGCTAGACATTTGAAACTTTTAGAATAGCTCAGAACACGATGACAATGCATTATATTAATACTTTTATCCATCTTTAAGCAGATTTAAATTCATTTTAAGTTATTTTCAGTTAATTTTGTTTTGTAGACTGGTGCAGCCATCTATCGGCGGGACGGGAACGAAAAATTAAACGCAAGTTAACTTCCAATTAACTTCATTTTCTTTCAAGTTGATGGGATAATTCATAAATTTTTTTTTAAAAAAGTATTTATGAATACATAGAATTGTCAAGTGTATATAATTCAACAGAAAATTTAAAAACATACTATATAAAAAGTTCTTTTTATCTTGTAATTATTAATTTTATGAGGGCCAAGTGCAGTCTATAAAGTTTTGTACTTAAAAATTCTCCCTATTTAACTTATTTAAAATTGGTGAAACGAAGGGTCAAGGCGTGCGGGGAAGGGAGGAATCGGTTTTACGTTTCAAGGATTTTAGGTTATGTTTTTACAAAATGTCCGGTAATCACATGTAAGGATTTGGTGTTATAGAACGTTTTTCGGAGATAACAGTTTTTGGCAAGCATCTAGTGCTACCAAGCGTTTCTCGCGGCGAAATATGTATTTTAAATTGTGGCTTTTAAATTACTTTTTGAAGGTTAAAAAAAAGTAGTGAGCCGCTTAGTCAAGGGTGATTGAACCAAAATAATTAAGTGCCTTGGATATTTAGAAATAATCTTTGTTGATTAGTTTGGAAAAGTACATTAATTAGTCTTCTTTTTGACTTTAAGTTTTAATTCAGCTTGTGCATAATGATTCTTTTAGATTTTCAGAGGTTGTGATTTTACTGCCATTTTCAATCTTTTAGAATTCTGTCCGACTAATATATAGACTATTTTTATTAATGAACACGACAATATTCATTATTTGAGACAATATTTCATAATCAGTAAGCTTTATTGAACTTTTTTTTTTCTAACTGGCACTTTGGTGGGGGAGGGGGGGGGGGAGAAGATTCCTAAAATTTCTTCTAGCACTCCTGAAAATATCCCCCACTGCCTTCAAAATGAATAATCACGATGAAAAGCAAAGTTTCCGTTTTCTATTTCGATGTCCATTTAAATCAAATTTTTGAGAAATTGTTCATGAATATTCATTTTCGATGTGTCAAAATGTCATGAGATCTGATCAAAGTAGCTTTATTGAAGATAAATATCTCGTAATTGAGCGAACTTTCACTCAATGAATCTAATACATAAATGTTGCATTTTGTGTTTAGTTATGCATGAAAACTCCACTCAGACGTGTCACCAAGTTTTTAATACTTTTGACGATTCCTTTTATGTATAAAAATTCAAATTAATCATTTATATTTTTCTAAAATAAAAGATAAGTTTTTGAAAACATTTCGAATCCAAATTAACTTGAAGAAATAATGAGAAAAATATTTACTAGAGCTTTCATAAACAGGTTTGACAAGCCATATTTGAAGAGAAATCTTATAATAAAATTTTAGGTCATTCAGGGAAAAGTGCGCCATACGTGGAAACTGCTTTACCAACATTTTTATATGTTATGTAGAAAAGGAATAATAAATTAGAAATACATTTCAAAGAATATTTATTGAATTTATACTCAATATTCTTCGAGGAAATTTGAGGATTGTATTATAAACAAGTTTGAACAAGTGGATTCACTGAGCTCAGGCCATGGAGCGTCGATATTAGCTACTAACTGTTTGCAAACTGGGATACCGTTTGGCGATTATGAAAGGGTATATAAGGAAAATATAAATAACTACAGATGTTCATAAAATATACTTTGAGGGGGGAATCAAATTAATAGAAACGCCGCTTTATAAAAGTGTATGCTTTTCGCCGTATGTGAATTACGACGATGACGTCCTCGATGAGCTGAGGTGTATGATACGGTGAAGTACAAGGATCATCTGTCACTCGGTAGTGGCACAGTTTATGTAGAATCCGCGTTGTGGAGTTAGCCCTTTTACTCCCAGTGATGCCAATTGGAATCATGATATCCACAATTTTTTTCTCAGCCGCCAGAACTGCCAGTGATATCAAATAAATTTTATTTAAACATTTGTACATTTTGCTATTCAAAAATATTTTTTCCTTTACCAAATAGATTGCAGCACTATCTCAGTAAAGGAAAAAAATATTTGATGTTTGAGTGTCAGCTAAAATCTAAAAACAAGTTAAAATCAATTTCATTTTAGATGTAATTAAAAAAATAATAACGTTTAAATTAGTCTCTTATCATTTTTAAATATGTGTAAAAATCATATTTTGGCAATTTTTTAAAACAAATTATCCGAAATTTTTGCTGTTTATTTTTCCAAAAACTAGTGATTCCAAATGGCATCACTGGGAGTTATCAATGGGATGGGAAACTCAACACCTCTAAATGTTTATTTACGATTGCTAGCTGTTGTGGCAAATGGTTGTACAAAATTTGAATACTTTAATTGTATTATTTGAATATAAGTGTACTTTTACTGATTTGCTTCAAAATTAGCTGAGATGACAAAGCTTGGTATAAGTGGTGATGTTGTAATACACTTGGCAGAGACAGTAGTACGAAATAAAAGTCATAAATTTTTGTTGACAATTGGTTCGCATCATACAACCTAGCTGTGCAACTTCAGGCTTGCAATCACTAATGGCAGGAACTGTTAAGGAAAATAGAATTCCCAAAAATTCGAAAAATGGCTTTCCATTCTCTAATGATGAGAAAAATTTGAAAGATTTGTTGTATAGACGTGGAAGCTACGATTATACAACAGACGATAAAAACATTACAATAGTAAGATGGTTTGATAATAAATGTGTCACTGACATTTCTATCTTTTGTGGAGTGGAACCTGTGGAGAGTACAAAAAGATGGTCTGTTGCTTCAAAAAGCTTTATTGATGTAAAAAGACCACACATTATTGATGTTTATAACAAAGGTATGGGTGATGTAGACCTAATAGATATGCAAATCCAATTACTGATGTCAGATTTGACAATTTAGGCCATTGGCCTCTTCATACAGAAGGTAAAAGAATATGCAAATTGTGTATCAAATCATACACCAGAATAATGTGTGAAAAATGCAATGCATCACTTTGTCTTAACAAAATTAATAATTGTTTTAAAAATTTTTATGTAAAATAAATTAAAGTATATTATTGAAATACATTATTAAAATTCATTAAAGTATATTATTTTTTTCATTAAAATATATTATTTGCTTCAGATACAAGTATAGATCAAAATAAATTAAAATATTTACTTTTTTCCCCTAGCATCAACTCCCAATGATTCCAAATGGCATCAACTCTATGTTAAACTCATGCACTACTTAATTCCCAATGATGCCATTTGGAATCATTTAAAATTTTGATTAATAAATTTTAAAAAAAAATTTCTTTCTGTTCCTTTATACTGGACATAAAATGAGTACATTTCAGGAATTTCATATTTTTAGAATGAGTAATAAACTTTTGGGACTGAAAGGGTTAAGGCTCGGTGCACACCAGCGATCCGGTGTCGTTGCGGCACCGCAGTTGCGATCAGGAGTACACTATCATAGAGTTGAACTAACGGACTAGTCCGTTAGTTCAACTCTATTGTACTCCTGATCGCAACTGCGGTGCCACAACGACACCGGATCGCTCGTGTGCACCGAGCCTAAATGTCGTATCCGAATAAATTTTACAAAGATATGATAATTGGCGTAATAATAAAGGATGTTTCTGTTACTAGAACGGTAGAAATTGTCGATGTATTACGAGGCATATTATCAAATATTAAACCAAGGTTTAAAAATGAACAAGATGTTGCCTCTAAATTCGAAAAGTGTGGATGATACATGAAGATGCTTTCGAGGGAAATACGGAACTTGATTCACGAGAGACGAAAAACTAAGGCCACAGTTCATCAAATAACAGCAGATATGAGTACGGGTCGGTCGTAATGATCCTGTTGTAGTTATAACAGTTTATCGGGAGCTGCATAAAGCTGATATTTATGGTAGTTCTGCAATCCAGAAACCATTCATTACGAATACCTATACGGGAAAGCGTGTCAGATAAAGGCTCGAACATAAAACTAGAGTTCAGATGAATGGAAACGTGTCATCTGATCGGATGAATCAAGCCATATCACTGGTAGAGTATACGTTTGCCGAATACCTGTCGAAGCAGACTGTTCCGACTGCTTGGTGCTCACTCTGAAGCATATCGAAGATTATCTGATGCTCTCTCTTGGCATCCCCTTGGACCCTTAATTGTTCAGGGAGTATATGAAACATCATTCTGGCGGACCACATGCATCTTACAGAACATGTCGACTGAATGACCGTCTGTGTGTCTAAGAGATAACTTACCCGTGTATTGTATGAGATGTGTCAACATGAGGTTTAAAGATTAGGTACCACATCTAACTTCAAAACCTCAATCATCTGGGCTTAAACCTATTGAACATTTGTGAAACATTTTGAGAGAGAAATGCCTGATCACCTCATCCCATTCCAACATCACTGACTGGAACAGTCATGACATAGAGTCATAGAGGCTGGATGAAGGGTACCAAATTACAATATTCTATGTACAGGTTTCATACTACTCACCCCACGTTGAATTCCTGCTGTCTTACAAGCCAAAGGTTGACATACGGTTAATTAATAAAAAGTTCATCAGAAACGGTGAGTGTTTTAATAACCTCTAGTATAATTAATTTTACCGTTTTCCTGCGCGAAATGACATAATGTAAAACCTGACGTTATTTCATTAAAATTCTCAAAGTCACGTATTACCTGCATTTATTTTAACCTTCGCGCTGAAAAAAATGGTTCATCTCTTCCGTGTTAAACATTATTTTAAAATCTGAATACTTTCTTATAAGAAGTTACGCGGTAAGAATCGGGTGATGAATATAATGAAGAAAACGTGATATTATACATGAAAATACTCCATAAATTTTTTCTTATGACCCATTTTACTCGCGTCTTTAACAAAACTGACTTTGGAAATAGCTAAACTTTTCACGAACTGCGAAGAAATCTAATGAAGCTGATGCTGAGGAAAATATGACGTAAAATAAATCTTAAACAATTTGATATGAGCTGATACATGGAGCTGTTGAGCTCAAAATATCTGTGAATTAGCAGAATCCTCTTACTTTCGTAAATAATATAACATGCGTGTAATATTTTTCAAATCAATATATGCGCTAAAAATAACTCTTAACAGACCATTAAGCGTTATTTTTAGCGCATCAGAAAGGGTAGGAATTTGAAACAAGTCTATCATTTTTAAATAAAGGCTCCATCGATGAATAATAAATTCCGGGCTTTTTAATCATACAGTTTTGAAGATTAGAATAAAAAGGAAATATTTACTTATGGAACTAAAAATGGTAACGGCTCAAAAACAAAAACGTTGTGTTTGAACATCAGAAAAGGAAAAAAAAACAGAAATTATTTTTATGCCTAAAAGGAAATTTGCAAATTTGTGATAAACATACCCTCCCATAAAAAAGTGATACTTTTAGCGTAGTATCCATTTTTTTAAACAGAAAACAGAGAATGTTTAATACATTGTGTTCTTACATTGATTTATCCATGGTCGCAAGTTTAAATATTTTTTTGCAGCTATCTGTTTGAATGTGAATCTAAAATACAATTTGCTACATTTTAAAATTCAAAATGTTTCCAATATCAAGTTATCTATCCTTGCATAAAAGAAATTGATTTCTGAAAATTATCTCTTGAGATATTCAATACGAATTTTCTAAAGACTTTTTGATGGTTCTTACAAACTAAATAATTAAAAAAAAATGCAAACCTGAATGTAATGCAACACATCGTATTCTGGAATTTAAAGGTACTGATAATATTATGAAATTTACATATTTTTAATCATTACTTTTTTGCTTAGATTAATTTCGTACAGCACGTTGTTTCTGATTTTTTTTTCCACAATTAGAATTCATTATTCAAGGAGAAGATTACTAATTTCTTCCATGAAACAAAATTTCAATGTTCTGTGACGAAATCTAACTGAATCTTTGAGAAATGTTTTCCTAAAATACAGTACCTTTACGATAAATAATAAGTTGGCATGCATCAAAATAACTTCATATTTTTTATGACAGCATTATGTTATCTCTACTGTAAAAAGTATAGCAAAGGTTAAATCTGACTTCACTGCATTTGCGTTCCTCTTAGGAATACAAAATTATTTCCCTCTCTAGGGTAATCAAAAAGATTTGTTTTTAAAAAAATTACATAATTCAAATAGTCCAACACTATCGAAGTCAAAAACCATATTCCCCCCCTCTAATCTCTGTTTATATTGAAGAATATAAAAATAGAGTGAAAATGAGTTATAGACCTTACTGAACATAATTAAAATATTGATTGTTTTTTAAATTATTTCTTAGTAGGATTATTGCAATAAAGATAATTATATGCATTTATGTTAAAAAGGATATTTTCATGAAAAAAATCAAGCAACTTGTATTGAATACAGATAAAATCACTCCTGTTTTGTCAGTGCAGTGTGTCATTAACTGCTATATGCAACCTTTGACCAGAAAGTTCAGTGAATGTGTCTATATTTACACTGGATTGTTGTCTTACATGAAACAAGTGTTACTGTCCTTCGAAGTAATCCCCGTAGGTGGTAATACCCATCGGGGAACGGCTGTACAAGTGTTGGAAACTCCTAGCGTAGTCGTCTTTAGGGATGGCCTTCAGCTGGGTCGTAGCATTACGTTGGATGACCGAAATGCCCGAAAACCTGTGGTCCTTCAAGGCTGATTTCAATTTGGGGAACAAAAAAAAGTCCAGGGAAGACAAGGCTAAGGAGTAGGGTGAGTGATTCAGGAACACACCTCGCCTGTTGGCCAGGAACTGCTGCACCAGAAAGGCAGTATGTTGCCGGGCACTATCGTGAAGCAGGGTCCAGTTGCCTTGCTTGGCGTACTGGGGGTTTACCCAATTGATCCGTTGCAGCAGACGTTTCAGATTATCCCCTTACTTAGCGGCATTTAACGTGGTGCCCTCAGGGAGGAATTCTTTATGGATGAGACTCTCGGAGTCGAAGAACACCACGAGCATTTTCTTGATGAGGGATTTCTCACTTCGCAACTTCTTGCTTTTCGGCGACCCTCCACCCCGCCATTCCATACCCTGAAGCTTGCCCTCGGGGTCGTACTTCAGGCATCAGGTCTCGTAACCCGTGACAATGGGTTTCAGGAAATTTTGGTTTCGATCCGCCATGTTGATGAAATCTCCACAGGCGTCAAGCCGAATTTGCATTTGTTCCGGCATCAAAGTGTGGAGCACAAGTCGGGAGCAAAGATTGCGTTTACCCAAATCCTAGGTCAGTATGAGGTGGGCAATCTCACGACCAATTCCCACTTCCTCCACTATCATTCGCACAGTCACACGACGATCCTTGGCCAACAATTCCTTCACTTTCTGTACGTTGTCCAGGGTGCGTGCAGTTTCAGGCCGACCACATCGGGGGGTGTCTTCAATGGCGTCCCGCCTATCTCGGAAGCGTTAAAATCACTCATACACACACTTCAAGCTGACAGCACGTGCTTCGTAAACTTTAGCAGCATTTCGTAAGTCTCTTTTGCTGAATTTCTAAGTATGAAAAAAGGAACAGCATATTCGTTCGCTGATTTTGAATTTCGACCGAGCGCACAACACCCTCACTCTACAATGAAATGTTTCCACACGATAAGCCATTTCGAAGCGCCGCCGCTCAGGAACTGGTTCAGACCAGTCTTCATCTGTCTGGCACGGTATTCACCAGTTGCAAACTCTTATGACCGTGAGCACTATGACGTCATTCACCGAACTTTCTGGAAAAAGGTTGTAGTTATTTCTCATTCCTTAATTATTACATTTCTGTGCGTTCTCTTATTCTGAACAGTGATGGCTTTTTAAGTTCTAACTTCCCTTTAAAACTAGAAGGACTTAATCTTACTTAGCAAGCCTACGGTATGATATTGTTGGGAGTCGACGAGCGGTAGCGTGAAACAAAATGACGACAAGGTCTAGTAGAAAACTAAATGAAGATTTATTTACAATTGAAATTAGTATGATGCAATTACTGAAGAACACTTTTACAATAGAACTATAACGTGACGTGCGAGATGATAAAGTTCAGGAATCTCTACACAGTGTGAGCAGGCACCACTCAGATGAAATTATACAGTTCTAAGTTGATCAGTTTAGATGCGACTCCAGTCCAGGATACGAGAGTTCTCTGACTCCGATACGGGATCCTATTAAGCCTCACAAGAAATTCAGATGTCGTTTAGACGTCACGACGAGAGGATGTCGAAACTACAGGTCAGATTTGTCCAGGTTCTAAAAGAAAGAGGCCGTCTCCGATGGCTATAAAATGGCTTCTTTTAGAAGCGGTTGACAGGGTGTCGAGTAAAGTTTCCCTTCACACAGGAACTGAGAGATTTACACTATCTCTCAATAAAGCGACCTAGCCTTAGGTGCGATTCAGAACTAAGAACCCCTATGGATTGGAAGATAAGTTTTCTCAGCTTTAGAAAAAATTAATCACGACCGCCTGGCCGGAGTTAGCAACGTCTGAGCTCTAGATCGTAAGACTCACTAACTCTAATATTTTTCTCAGTGACGTAACTTTAGATTTTGGCGAAACGATCGCTGGAAATTAAGATGTTTTTTAAGTGGTGCCCTTCTTAGGTGGTGTCCCTTTCCTGGATTTTTATTGGTCGACTCTTTTCCCACCAAAACTCATCTGATGGGCTTGCACGATTAATTTACAGGAACCGTCATCAATCAGGGGGTGGGGTGGATTGAATTACCCTTTCATCTGAACTGTCAAGACGTAGACTCCATGGTACCGTGCTGCGTCTGCTTTTTGGTTAACCCTGTCTTTTATCTAGCTCGCTGTTGTCCATCCGTTCTCACCTGTTGCCGACTGCATTCCTGTGACTATGCTGGATCGCGGGAAATATGGAATTTTTAGGAGAGGGTTTTATTAATTGGGAGAATCAGTTTGATTCTTGACACTATGCAGTGGAATCGGAACATGGTTTTGAAAACAACTCCAATTTAATGTACCCCACTGTTTAAATGGGCTGTTTTACATATGTACATGGAATGGAACTTTAATAGTGGCAACTAGGTATGTACAAAGTATACAGAAGAGATACAGGTGTGAAACTTTTATAGCCCTTCAATGTAGTAACCAGCACCCGTTGCTAACATTCTGAAAGCTGCAGGATGCCGTTGGCGGCACCTGATCTGTTGATCCTTCGAATGGAGCGGTCTACAGAATCTCTGGTGGAATCCGCGGAGCGGTTCCTTCATCTTGGGGATGAGACCAAAATCCCAGGGACTTAAGTCTGGGCAATATGGGGTGTGACGTAGGTAGTAATAACGACAAGCGTTTCGCTTCAATTACTTTACTACGCCACCTTAAACAACTACAAAAAGCAAATATATACAGCGAGTTAGAATTTACATGTTAGAGATGTCAGGACGGCTCGGGTTCACAACCAACTCTGGCCTACAGAAGGCCTCTCGGACCAGAGAGCTCCGTCTCTCTCACACTCAAAAACAGCTCTCTCTCCCTCTATCCCAAAAACAGATCTCTCCCTCTCTATCTGCTGGAGTATTGGGGAGTCTTCTTTTATACGTCGGCGAATTCAAAAGCTTTCTCCGGCGTTTTAAGTGGTCGTAAGGGTCCAAAGTTTATGGGATTCCACATGTCGCTATAGTGTCAAAATTCTGGAGAGCCCTCGAACCACTCAGGTATTTATGACTTGTATAACGTCAGAAATCGCATATTACACAAAATCTATGGCCTCTTATCGGAGAGTTTATGAGACCGCTCATTTTAACATTTCGCCGATATATGACAAGTTCATGTTGAGGGGTAGGAACGAGCAACACAGACTTATATAATTACAAGTTCGTGGAGTAATGGAGACAACGTCACAACTCCTCCCCTCTTTATAAGAATTTTTCCTCGGAAAAATTCCATCCTAGAGTCACTCCATTTAAATTCAGAGTTATTGCATATAAATACAAAGCCATAATTTTGTCTTAAAATGTTAACAATTTTAACGTTATGACCTTCTGAAAAGTGCTAGAGAGAAATCCAATTCACAGACGATAATAAACACACATTTTCATAATTTCTCATATTCCTCAACTAACACTTAATTTCATGTCTATACAATAACTCCATTTCATGTCTAATACAACTATAACTGAGTATTAACAAGTAAGTATAACATATAACATTCTTTAAATCTACTCTTTTATCTAAACATTAAGCATACAACATGAAAAACTTCTTATACAGCAAAATCAAAATTCTCATACATTTTATGCTTTCTAAACTTTTGAATACAACCATTCACGTCGTTATATCTCGACATAACAAGTATTTAGTTATCTACTACAAGAACAAAATAAACGCAAAAGTTTTCTTTCCTTACTATGACAAAAAATACACAATTGCATGATTCACTAAACAAAATAACATAAGAAAACATAAGGTACTATTGCCTTCTTATCTCTTCAAGGCTTACATCATTCGTAAGTATACCTTCCACAGGAGAAATCGAGTTCGAATTCTCTTCCCTGTCACTAGAGGGGTTTGCGGTAGTTTGACCCAATTCTTTCGGGTCGGACCATACCCGGCTCAGACTGTCTGCATTCTTGTGATTTCTGCCCGATTTATGTTTTACTTCAAATTCATACGGTTGTAAAGCAAGTGCCCAGCGCATTAATCGGGGGTTTGAACTGGCATTTGTACGTAACCAACGTAAAGGATTGTGGTCGGTTATGATTGTAAAATTTCGACCATCCAAATAATAATGTAATTTTTTTATTGCAAACACTATACTGGCGCATTCTCGCTCAGTGGTACTGTAACGTCTTTCAACGTCTGAAAACTTTTTGCTCAGGTATAGAATAGGGTGTTCTTCTCCGTTTTCTGACTCTTGGCTCAAAACTACTCCTATTCCTGAATTCGAAGCATCGGTTTGCACGATAAATTCACGATTAAAATTTGGGGCATGTAACACGGGCTTATCCGTAAGACTCGTTTTCAATGCGCGGAACGCTTTTTCGCATGCATCAGTCCAAAAAACTTCACCTTTTCTAGCTCTGCCCTTCAATGCATCTGTCAGCGGAGCTGCAAGTACGGAATAATTGTTTATATACCTGCTGTAATATCCGGCTAATCCTAAAAACGCACGGATTTGAGTCTTTGTTCGCGGCGTCGGGAAACTTTTTACACTCTCAATTTTTGCTTCCGCTGGAGTACGCGCTCCATTCCCAACGATATGACCCAAATACTTTACATGGCTTTGCGCGAATTTACACTTAGCGGGTTTGATTTTCAAATTCGTCCTTCTTATTCGCTCTAGAACTAAACTTATATGTTTCAAATGGGCTTCCCAAGTGTCGGAAAATATAGCAACGTCATCTAAATAGGGGACGGCAAAATCTTCCATTTCCTTTAATACATCCGACATAAGTTTACTAAAGAAAAATGGTGCATTCTTTAAACTGAAACTCATTTTTAGACATCTGAAAGTTCCGAATGTTGTACAGAACGCAGCATATCTTTGCGCTTTTTCGCTTAAAGGAATCTGCCAATATCCCTTAGCCAAATCCAATACTGTAATGTATTTTGCCGATGATACTTTTTCCACTCGCTCTTCGATGTTTGGAAGGGGGAAATACTCTGTCCTAATGATTTCATTCAGCCTTCGGTAATCTACGCATGGTCTAGGGTCTTTACCTGGGGCCTCTACTAAAATTAACGGTGAGGTGTAATCCGACTCACCTACTTCAATAATCCCTAAACGTAACATTTTCTGGATCTCTGATTTTAATATTTCCGTTTGTCTCTGTGAAGTGGGATAGGGTTTTGATCTTATCGGTTTATCGCTGATTAAAGTAATGTCGTGTTCTACTAAATTTGTGGTACCAGGATCATTTGAAAAACACGAAGCAAACCTATCCAATACTTCTTTTAATTGGTCAATTTGACCAGCTGTCAAATTTTTCTCTAGCTCACTAAATCTAACTAATTCTCGAAAATCAAAACTCGTAGGATTGTTTTCTAAATACGGGATATCTAAATCATGATCTTCCTTCACTTCAAGATCGCCTTCATAACTCAACAAATTTCCATGTTCGCTTACTCGGCTAACTAATTCTTTTACTTCTTCACACTTTTTCTGCGCTTCCAAAAAACCTTTCTTATCTATCTTTAAGAGGTCTAATTCTGGAGCTTCTGCCTCCAATGCTGGAATTACTATTGGCTCTTCCGTTTCTATCGGGATGCTATTTTCCTGCTCTTCGCGATTATCTACCCTCAATTCAACCGTGTTTTCTGCATCTCGTTTGACCGTTTCGGCCTCTTTTCGTAAGCTCTTCGTATGAGAGCGCGTTTGGACTGCATTTAGCTGTTCTACCGAAAAAAATCATACCCATATTTCTCTCGTATCATCTCGGCCGTTTTATTTCCTAATAAATACCGATTTTGGTCCAAATGATTTCCGCATACAGCCGCCTTAGTAATAATTTTCCCAAAATCTCCCGCTATCTCCACACGAGCTAAAGGTAAGCAAATTAACTCTAAACTCAGCGGTTGTTTTATCCAAACTGTCTCACCTGTAAATTCTTGTGGACAAATGAATCTTCTACTAACAATGTCAAGAGATGCACCGCTGTCCCTAAGAATGTCAATCTTTTGGTCATTCACCTTACCTGGGAATGTATAGGATTCTAACAGATCAGGTTTTTCACTTTCTTGCACATTGTTTACGGAACCCGACGTTGTTTTTTTCTGAAATCGTGGGCAGGATGAGCGAAGGTGCGTTTCGGAGCCACAACCGAAGCACTTTAAATTTACTCTTCGATCAAACGCCCTATTTCGGTTTACTGGACCATGTGCTGCTGACGCACCAGGGGGATAGAACTTTGGCTTATTTTCCCGAGGCTTCTCTTGTATGAACGGACGCGTTCTCTCTACCCTACTATCCCTCGCATCTTTAAATTTTGGGCCCATTGCTCTTACACTGTCATACCCATCTAGTAACTCAACCATTTCCGATTCCGTTTTTATATCGGACCATTTATCTATGAAGTGTTCGCGTACCTCCATCTTTGCTCTTTTCTTTATTTGATCAGCAACCAAAAGATCTTTCAGAGATTCAAAATTATCGACTTCTAAACCATCTAGCCATTCTCGCAAATAGTTCCGCAACTCGAACGCAAAGTCCTTCCAGGTCGATAGGGGATTCTTTTGATGGGATACCAATTTCTGGCGAAAAGACTCCGGGTTTAATTTGTAACGGAGTAGGAGGGTCTGTTTTATGTAATCATAATTTTCTGCGAACTCTTCTGGTTCTCTGGCTATAACGCTAATTATATCAATCGGTAGGAGTCCTACAAGGTGCGAAACCCAATTCACTTTAGGTATTTTTGCGCGTTTAACCTGTCGCTCAAAAAGTACTAAATATAAACTAATGTCCGTTTTATCCGGATTAAATTCGGGAATTAATTTTTTCAAATTTAAATCAGTGGGTCTCGAATTTATACTTTCTGCGGTGGACTGGGAACTAGAAGTTCCTTGTGCGATTCTTAATTTTTCTAATTCAAAATTTAATTCCAATTCTTTGGCTTTTAACTCCGCCTCCCATTGCAATTTTTCCTTGTGTAGGACTTTCTCCCTTTCCCAATTATGTATATGAGATTTCTCTGCTTCTCGTCTTTCTAACTCTTCCTGATTCGCCTTCAAAATACTCTGGTATAATTCAGCCACGAATTCGGGATCATAATTTTCTTGGCTTGTAACCAAAACCTTCAGTTCCAGTATTGTTTCACTTCCTTCCCGAGGAATCTCCAGTTCCTGAACCAGTTTAACTAGATCCTCTTTTTTTCCTTTGCCCAAAAACGCCATTGCTACCCGTTAATTTACTGACTTAATAATAATAATTATAATAATATCTTGTAAGTTAAAAACTCAATAGAATCACAGTACCATTAAAATTTACACAAAATTAAAAATCTTAGACCTTAAATATTTCTTTAGAGAAAAGTATTTAACAATATAAAATGAACTTCTTTAAAATAATATTAAAAAATAATTTTACAAAGAGAACAATATATCATATACACTCTTTAAACAAAACAATTGAATCTCATCATATATATATATATATATATTTGGATTTCTCTCTAATCTCATAAATCAACAAAGATATTTCCGATAGGTCTTCAAAATTTTTGAATATTTTAAGAATTTTAACTACAGAATTTTAAGCAATAACTTCTAGAATTTTTGGAAATAGACTCACCCCGTTTTTTTCTGCTTGAATCTGTTTTAATCCAAAGGCACAACACAAAAATAATCTTCAGCCCTTAGGCCCACAATTAACACAACACACGCTTCACTGCATGGAACACATTGTCAGAGACAGAATCACATAATTTCTTCTCTCCCGCAAATATAGGTCAACCACCTTTTTTCGCTCCTCTTCTGCACTCGGGGAAACACGAACACACACGGGGAGAATCAGCTGTACCGTTGACCTCCGACCTCAGAAGACGAAACTTGCGGCGAAATCTAAACACTCGTTCTTAGCGCTGCACGCGAATGATACACTTTTCGGAACCACAGGAGTAGAAAAAAATTTCTTGCTTTCTCCTTCCTTCTGGCAACACAACACGGCGAAAATATCTGTTTTCGGCCCCGAAACACAAGTTATCTCGTACCGTGAATTTCTCACAATCACAATCTTCAACAATTTTTCTTCACTGGCGTAACAATTCTTCACTGGCGTAAGTTTCCGTGAATTTCTCACATCAAAAGCTCCCACAATTTTTCTTACTGGCGTAAGTTTTTCTCAAAATCACAAGCTTCAGCAACTAAAATTTTCTTGCTCCAGACGAATTTCTCGTACACTTTCTTCTAAAAACTCTAAATACTGCCGTATTCTTCTTCTCTAACAATATCTAAATACTGACGTATTCTTCTTCTCTAACAATATCTAAATACTGACGTATTCTTCTTCTAAAAACCTCTAACTAACTCTAACTCAATTATCTCACTTCTTCTGACACCAGCTGTGACGTAGGTAGTAATAACGACAAGCGTTTCGCTTCAATTACTTTACTACGCCACCTTAAACAACTACAAACTACAACTACAAAAAGCAAATATATACAGCGAGTTAGAATTTACATGTTAGAGATGTCAGGACGGCTCGGGTTCACAACCAACTCTGGCCTACAGAAGGCCTCTCGGACCAGAGAGCTCCGTCTCTCTCACACTCAAAAACAGCTCTCTCTCCCTCTATCCCAAAAACAGATCTCTCCCTCTCTATCTGCTGGAGTATTGGGGAGTCTTCTTTTATACGTCGGCGAATTCAAAAGCTTTCTCCGGCGTTTTAAGTGGTCGTAAGGGTCCAAAGTTTATGGGATTCCACATGTCGCTATAGTGTCAAAATTCTGGAGAGCCCTCGAACCACTCAGGTATTTATGACTTGTATAACGTCAGAAATCGCATATTACACAAAATCTATGGCCTCTTATCGGAGAGTTTATGAGACCGCTCATTTTAACATTTCGCCGATGTATGACAAGTTCATGTTGAGGGGTAGGAATGAGCAACACAGACTTATATAATTACAAGTTCGTGGAGTAATGGAGACAACGTCGCAGGGGGATAGTAGAGCATTTTCCAGCCCCAGAAAGCAAACACATCAGACACAGTGTGCGCACAAGCATTTTCCTTCCATCAGTACGGTGCAACAAATTATTTCGTACGATAGACCGGTAACGAAAACATGGCTGTGTTCATCCTGTCACTGTGCAGGTCTGTGATGTTTGTGGGGAGAGAGTATTCACTCTAAGGTAAGGTAAGTATGTGACGTACGTGTGTTGTAAGCTGCTTTCCTGGGTTCTGCTGCATGGGGGCTTTACAACAGTTACCACTATTAAAGTTCCATCCCTCGTATATAGAAAAAAATCACTTTCATTATTCTATTACAAAGATGCTACGACTATCTGTCCAAAGCAATTAATTTCTCTATCACACAATATTACATAAATTGGGATTTTTTTTAAAGTGACGGACGAGAAGTGCACTGCAAATGTCCTAGAACAGTGGTGCTCAAACTTTTTTCGACCGCAACCCACTTTCTTTAAATAAAAAATCACTCGACCCCCAATGAAAATTTTCTGGTAGTTGTAAAACTGTTTTTTTAAATTAGTAAAATGTTAAGAAAAAAATAAGAAAGATAAAATAGGAAATTTTGACAAACATTTTTAAAAATGAATGAACTGTAGATTTTGGATGGGCATTTACTTTGCATAATAACAATTTAAAAATATTTTGTTTATCTTCTATATTTGTATAAGTCACATGAGATTTGCTAAAAACTTAAAAATTTAAATATTTATATATATATATATTTTATCGAAAAAAAATAGTATCAATTAAATTTACTTCAAACTATCTGCGACCTTTCCCATTTTTTTTCGCAACTCACAGTTTGCCCACCAATGCTCCAGAAGAATAAGTTCATTTATTAACACTGGCAAAATTAACCAAAAGAAATTAACAGCATAAAGGAGGTAAAGAGCCCCAATATTGAAGTAAATAAAAGCAAAATACGGAACCGGAGAAATTTAAAGATCTTTAGATTGTAATCCGTTAAAAATTTTTTTGAATGGAACCTTCGAGCGAGTTTTTTGGAAACGACATTTCTATCATTTATTTGGCACGGACAATCTAATAATTCCAAATGTTACGTGTGGATTTACAGTGATTTCCGCTTATAAGAATCACGTTTGTTATTACTGTTTTTGATTCTTATAAGCGGTTGATTCTTATAGCCGAAATTTAGGTGTTTGGACAGGCACACACACACACATCTATATATACATATATTAGATAATTTGCGATAAAATACTCTTTAATTTACGTAAATTATCTTTTATTAAAATTATTATTTATAATTTTACAAATACAACTTAATTTCTAGACCTATAAGCAGATACACATGATTATAATAAGAAAAGAAAAAAATCCTATATTTGTTACAACATACCTGCTTAACAGTTCAACATTTCAACTACAGGAAGGGTGCAAGAAAAAGTTTTCTATGGTAGTTTGACGTAATGAAGTTTTCAAGAGGCTGTTTATACCTCTTTCAATACCAATAGTCTCAGACGAAGATTCACCTTCTAGCTTACGTTTTAGGGTTTGATAACGTGCTGAATCTACTAATGTCACGTTTGCTTAAATGATAGTGGACACTTCGCCGAAGATTTATGTGTTTCAGGGTCAAGGAAGCAGCAACCATGATGTGGGAGGTGGGAAAAAAGAGTCCCTGTCTTTGTTTGTCAGTGAAGAAAAGTGAAATCGGACTCGGACGAGTTAGATGCCCCTGGGTCAAGCTAAAAAGGCAGTGTTTAGCTAAAGTGTTTAAGGGGAAACCATTATGTTATGTCTAACAAAGGAATGGTTGCATTTTACGACTGTATTCCATCCCATCTTATCACTCTTTCTTTAAAAAAAATAAAGAAAGAACTTCGTGCCTTTTGAGGGTTTAAGCCACGTTTTTGGAAAAATGAAAGAAAACGAAGAGTGTAAGCTGATTTTTCAAACCGGTGGATTGATTCTTTAAAGCGAAAATTTTAATATGGAAATAATACATTTGTTTTTGTTTTTGAGATATTCATTCTTCGGTTGATTCTTATAAACACTGATCACTATAAGTGGTGGTTACTGTACTTGAACCATCTCTCTTTCTTTCAAATGCGGACTCACTTGTCGCTAGGCATTCACCCAAATGTCAATTACTGGGCAGATAACGCCTTGCAGACACCAGACCAGTAGTGGTCAACATCGACTGCAGACGGTCAGCCTAACTCACACCGCAAGACTGCCACTATTCCTTTAAGGGGGAACCATATTGTCGGCCAGCACTACTCACTACAAGCCGGCCCCGTAATTTAGAACCGAGTCAAGTGACGAGACCGGAATACTTAACCCCGCAGTTCCAGAGGCAAATTTGAGAAATTGGAGGACATTGAAGCCACGACAGATTTTACGTGCACCGGCCGCCATTAGTGTACACGGCGATGGATTTGCAGCTACGGGCATCGAACCAGATACGTTCAGATCACTGGCACGCTGCCCTTTCCAACTGGGCCATCGCGTCCTATATTTGAAACTTGTTGCACACAATTTAGCGGATGTTTGTGAGGGAAATGAATAAAAAGTAGAGGTATTAATGTAAGGTTTTCTGTAAACTACAGCTATTTTTATTCATGAAAATGGGAAAATTGTTCGAAAAATCTCTGAAGTGGAATTTTTATATAAAATATTCTATTGTGGATATAAAATAGAATATTTTATATCCACAATATTTGGATATTAAATAGAATTTTATAGATTTGAATATAAAATATTCTATTTAAATTGATATAAAATATTCTATTTCATAAATTTGAAAATTTTTATGACTCAGATTTTAGTGAAATATACGTGTAGAGTCCTGTTGTGGTCAAATGATAATAAAAAATTGTAATATATCAATATTCTGATAAGCGTATTTTTCGTAACTATCAAATAACGTTGTTGTTTATGTACCTTGGGCCTCAAGACAATGTCACCAGCCTGGAGTACAAGTCCGAAGAGAGGAGAGACAATAAACAGAAAGAAATATTGAATCTTACAGCGATAATTTATTTTTACCCAGATGATGACCCCAGCGACGGACAGGGATTTTTTCACAATTTCCCCTATACGACGGGGATTACGATTCTAGGCGGAAGACTGATTTTACCGAAGATGACAACCAAGCCCTTGAGCCTGTTCACATATAATCACAATCAAATCCGCCAGCGTCAGCGTCACTAGTATTAACATATTTTAAACCAATCCCCGGCCTCAACAATTTCGCAGCTAATCGTTTGGAGGTTTGTAATTGGTTAAATATATTTCAATACGAGTAACACTGACGCTGACGGATTCTTTGTGAAAAGGCCCTTACTCCGGATTCGAACCGAAGCTCATGAACATTAGTAAAATAAATTATTCTAAACAAATGTTTTTTGAAAAGGAAATGCTTTTCAATATTCATTACCATAAACTCAGTGGTTCCCAACCCGTAGAATTATGCGCACCACTAAGCCAGAAATTGAACCATGTGCGCCCCCCCCCCGTCTTGAGGGGGGGGAGGGGAAACTTCCGAGGGGGTATGAGGGGTATAGAATTTCCCTCAAGCAAAAGGGCTATGGGATTAACGTACGCACATTCTAACGTATCATATTCCAATAAAATAATTATGTAAAACTTTTAAGTATATTTAATTCAACATCTGATAGTCCTCGGATATATTCCGCCCATCTAGTTCAATGAACATTAATTTCAAAATCCCCATTTATTTGGCAACTATTTTAAATGTATTTCCGGACCACTCACCAGGCTCTCGCGGACCACCTGTGGTCCGCAAACCACCGGTTGGTAACCACTGCTATAATCAACTAATGATTTTCTATTATTTTTTTTCTTGGTTATACGATTGAGTATTTGAACGCGGATGGATACCTTAAATTATAATTTTTTGTTTTGTAATTAACTGAGCATACCATTCTGAAAAGAAATCAGAATTCGATGTATCTTTTTTTTTTCGCACTTTGAAAAAGCGACATTTGCAGAACACCCCTTTTTTATCATTTATTAAGCGTGAAGAGTGTTGTAAAGAAACTTTTAGAATAATATTTAATTATAATCAACATTTAATACCAAGAATGTTGATTTTCGCAGGTTTGTATCGCTTTCTTTTCCTTACTTTTTCAGGTTATCTTTTCATCCCGAAAAAAGTTCTTAGGTTTCGAAAAGGGAAAAAAAGGTTCATTTTTTATTCATTGAGACAAAATTTTAATTAATTTTGTGTCAGTACAAAGAAGAAATAAGGTTCGTTTTTTATTGTAGCGTATGTAATGAAATTAAAAGAAACAAGGTTTGAAAAGGTATGTTAATCTTCATAAAGAAAAGGTCTTTTCAGTTCTTTCGTATATTTCTTTCGCAAACACGTTTCATAATTTCGAAATTTTTATGAAAGTGGGACTTTGTTTATTTTCCTTTGAATTCTTATGTTGTAGATTTGTTAACTGAAGCGTAGTCATACTACATGTAAAATCGGGGATAAATATGAAGATAGAACATGTAATATTAATGAGACAGAACATGTTATAAAAATTATAGAGTGATTACTTACGAATGCAATTCAAGTAATTAATTCAAGAATAGTAAAATAATGAATGTAATCTCAAAACTGCTCTTTTTATTGTAAAATTCCCAAAGGAAAGCTCAGATATTACTAAACAAAGGACAGAATGTAATGTCACTAAGTAAGCTCATTCGTCAGAATTTTGTTTCATACGAATTCAACTTATCGTATTTTCCGCGCACTTTTAATATTATAAATATGATTGGAATTTACGGGTGCGCGTTATACGCCGGATATAAAAATGATAGATTTAAGAGTGAGAAAAAAAGACATACAACATAGAAAAATAGATTTCTACATGTACCCAAATGCTGTTTATTTAAAAGAAATGACATACCTTATGAACTTAAAAATTTTAATTATCGGATAACATGAATAGTTCGTCATATTCGTCTTTCGTTATATCTTCAGGCACATCATCGAATTCTCTTTCTGAAAAAGAGTTCTGAAAGAGAAAACTTCTGACTCCTAATTCCGCGAATTGATTCGGGTCAGAAGTGCCTTCTTACCCCCCCCCCCCTACTGTTTGCAGAATTATTTACTCCCTAAGCATTTCCCCCGCACACATATTGTTACCCTTATCGCTTGTCAATGAAGTATACCATTGTTCGAAAGCCTGGGTAAATCCTTCGAAGGAATGATTTGAAAAGATAAGAGCATCGCACATGTATATTTCAGGTTTCTTCGTCAAGAAAAGGGTGAGCGTTATACGAAAAATATACCTAAAAATTAAAAAATGTAGTTTAAAATTATAGGTGCGCTTTATACGCCCGAAAATATGGTACTAACATATAAACTGGTACAACGTTATGCATTTTAACAAACAGTTTTTTTTCGTGATAAAGAGTTCTTACTTCTTCTTGTGGACTCATTAATAGATTCGTGTTGGACAACATCAGCCTATATCTTGCTATAAATCATGTTTCCGGCTAAATTTCCATATGTTTGGAGACATTCGGAAATTGGGAAATCTATGTGGAACGCTAATATATGAAATTTATTGTACGAAAGATATTACATTGAGGATGTGGTGGGTAGTGGGAAACTGGTGTGAAATTTTTTTGGATGAGGCTGTTTTTCTTTTTATTTTTTTTAATCCTTGCTTTATTGCATTTGTATATGCAAAATGCTCACGTTTTCTTTTTTCCGAAACAAAAAAATGTTGACATAAGCATATCTCCATGATAAATCTGCCTTCCTCGTTTAGCGGTTGACATCTCGAACATCCACAGAATAGGCCTGGTTTTGAATCCCGGATAAGGCATTCCCATAATAAAGTAGTACAGAAGTTTTTGGTGTTGTTAGGTCATTGTCCTTACGACAAAGTACGTGCTGCGTTGACAAAAAATATTCCCCATTATACAGATACAGATATATAATCATTGTTAAATACACAGCCACCATGGTCTTCTTTGTAAAGACTACTGTCTTACTAACTATTCTTGTCTATACATGATTCTGGTTTGACTTGGTTCTCTTTGCGTGTAAACTACCTGCGCTATATTTTAGAAAAGAAAGCGTAGTACCTTTTGAAACATATCAGTAACAACCCTTGGTTTAAACGGCACTTAATTTCGAGTCTTTGTTAGAAATAATATTGATATACAGTAACCACCGCTTATAGTGATCAGTGGTTATAAAAATCAACCGTTTATAAGAATCAATATTGCGAAAACAAAAACAAATGTATTATTTCCATGTTAAAATTTTCGCTTTAAAGAATCAATCCACCGGTTTTAAGAATCATTTACACTCTTCGCTTTCCTTTCATTTTTCCCAAAAAAATCTTTCTAAACCATCAAAAGGCACGAAGTTCTTTCTTTTTTTTAAAAAAAGAAACATTGATAAGATGGGATGGAAAATAGTCATAAAATTCATCCCTTTCATTGTTAGACATAACATAATAGTGTCCCCTTGAACGCTTCAGCACAACACTGTCCTATTAGCTTGACCCGGGGGCATCTTTACCAGTACGGGTTCGATTTCACTTTTTTCTACTGAGAAACAAAAATAGGGACTCTATTTTCCCACATCCTACATCCTGGTTGCGGCTTCCTGGACCCTGAAACACATAAATCTTTGGAGAAGTGTCCACTATCACTTAGGCAAACGTGACATTAGTAGATTCAGCACGTTATCAAACCGTGGAACGTAAGCTAGAAGGTGAATCTTCGTCTGAGACTATTAGTATTGAAAGAGGTATAAACAGCCTCCTGAAAACTTCATTACGTCAAACTACCATAGAAAACTTTCTTTCTCCCTTCCTGCAGTTGAAATGTTAAAACTGTTAAGCAGGTATGTTGTAACAAATATTGGATTTTATCTTCTCTTACTATAATCACGTGTATCTACTTATAGATCTAAAAATTAAGTTGTATTTTTAAAATTATAAAAAATAATTTTAATAAAAGATAATTAAAGTAAATTAAAGAGTATTTTGTGGTAAGTTATATAATATATGTATATATAGGTGTGTGTGTGCCTGTCCAAACACCTAAATTTCGGCTATAAGAATCAACCGCTTATAAGAATCAAAAACAGTAATAACAAACGTGATTCTTATAAGCTGAAATCACTGTATATCACGTGACAGAATACAGAAATTAATAGCATTTCTGACACAATGATGATAAAACACCCATGATATCAACGGACATATTTTATATCATCAAGGGTGTCCTGCAATAGTCGAATTACTATCTGGCTGACATTCGGTACCAGAGTTGTTGCCAATGCGGGGCACATATCAATAAAGAAATTCGCACATTATCCACGATAATCGTTGGTTGCTTTCAATGAGGGTTCTATGGGGGTAGAATTTTGACCAAGGAACCCGAGGAGTGACATATGGGAGGGCTCGTACCATCTCCTGGCCTCACTGACATCATAGAATAATTTTTCAGTCTCCGAACTGAACGTGCCCCTATCCTGTCTAGACACAAAGGTACTGAATGCTTGTCGTCGGGATTCGAATTGAGCATCCCCCTGGTTCCAAGCCGAACGCGCTACCATTCGGCTACCTCGGGCCCTCGATACCATAGTTTGTGGATTCGAATCTCTCTGTGTCCATGAATGTGTGATGTACTTCAGAATATTCTTCCTATCACGGTCAATTAACTCTCGCGTAGTAAAAGATGACCGTAGATCTCTCATCCAAACATATGACTATACTAGCTGAATACCCGTGCTTCGCTACGGAGTACATTCAAATTAAATATAGCGGTCAATGTATGCCAAAAAAACATAAAAATTAATGTCAAAAAAACAAAAAAAGTATATTCTTAATAAATACAACGGTCAATGTATGCAATACATGCCAAAAAAATATCAAAAAATATATTTATAAAAAAATCGAAACGGATATTTTTATAGACAGAATAATGCAGATGAAAATATTCAAATTAAATCTGACAGAACATACTAAAGAATACAGTACAGTTTCAAGAACATTTATTTTACTGTATTTTAATATTTTTTGGGATTATGTCCTATCGTCTGCCGCATTAGAAAGAAAAAAATATTTTTTTGTCAATTTATTTCATTGTTATGCACGTGACGCAAAAGTAATTTAATGTACCACAAAAAGAAAAGTAATCACGTGATCAGCATTTAATAAATTAAATTCTAAAAATTGATTTTTAAATATTCACCAAACATCAGAAAATAGAGGTAAACATTCGAAAAAGATTTCATTTTAAAGGAAATTTTATAATCTTTCTCGTGATATAAATTTTATAACCCTCAAATTGTTATTTTAAATGCAAACGTTAAATTATGTTACAAAAATATCTTAAAAATGTAATTTAAAAAATTTAAGAAGAATTTTTCAAAATTCTTTCTTAGTTCACCCCTACACTATGAGAAAAATCGCCATGCAAAAATTCAGCCCTTTAGGTCCAGCGGTTATGTCTGTGCGTTATCTGTCAGTCAGTCAGTCAGTTACGGAACAGTTTTATAAATATAGATAACATTTCCACATATGGGAAACAAAGTGTGCTTAGACAAGCTACGCTGTAATGCAAGACTGAGGAGGTTTATTCTAAATACTATTAGTGCAATATATAATCATTATTTTGAAAACTCAGAGTGAAGCTACTTCTAATAATGTTTCACATGGGAGCTACCAAATGCGTTGGATGGATTTATATGACATAAAGTACTGTACAAATGTTAAAAGAGAAATCGCACCGAAATCTAGGACTTGAAAATTTTAGCATACGATAGTATGTTAACCCTTAGCTTACGGGGCCTATTTCTCTTATTGCCTTTTTAGAGCTGGAAATTTCATACCCCCTTTGTAAGGACGGCCATTAAGGGGGTTATATATATATATATATATATATATATATATATATATATATATATATATATATATATATATATATATATATATATATATATACATATATATATATATATATATATATACATATATATACATATATATATATATATATATACACATATATATATACATATATATATACATGTATGTATATATATATATATATATATATATATATATATATATATATATATATATATATATATATATATATATATACACATATATATATATATATATACACTCATTCATTCTTCGGTTGTATTCTTGGGATACATGCTATCCCACCCCGTAAGGAAAAGGTTAAGACATATAAACATACTCATTCATTTAAAAAACTCACGAATTTGTGTCTGGTGATGTGGATGGAGAACATAAAACAGTATAATTTTTTACTGTGATAGTTACGTGTCGTAATTACTGACGTGCAGTTATTTTGATTGGGATAGTTAAACATTGTATTTATAGACGTGCAGATGTATATCAAATATATGACATATATAGCTATCATCAATTTATAATTTAGACATAACTACAGTATTACTGAAGTATAGTATCCGAATCACAACTGTTACTCGACTACCTAAGGACGAATTGATTTACAATGTCATATGAATGATATCTCATAATTTAAACGTACTGCAGTTGAGACAATCATTAAACACGTTTGTTACCTTAATACCACTGAGGTAATAAGTATGTTAAAATTAATGCAGCAGCTCTTGAGTATATCTTTTTGATCTTGAATTAATTTAATCTAACGTATATAAAAATGTTTCCTTTAACTTTGTCCCTGACATCGATTCCCAAAACATAAAAAAAGCTACTTTACCATATAGACGTAATCATCAACGGAATATTGATATTAGCGCTGATGAGCAAAAAATTAATCGCTTCCCCAAATATCCAGTTTTTCAAAAAGTACGTCCTGATGGTAATTAGCACTTCAAAATAAAATTTTATGGCGGAGAAAAAGTAAAGACTGCTTATGAAATTAAAAAAGAAAAATTTTTCAGAATATTGGAAAAATGAGAGACAAAAAAAAAGTTTAGAAGAATTATATTACAATATATATATATACAGTGATTTCCGCTTATAAGAATCACGTTTGTTATTACTGTTTTTGATTCTTATAAGCGGTTGATTCTTATAGCCGAAATTTAGGTTTTTGGACAGGCAAACACAAACCTATTTATACATATATTAGATAATTTACCATAAAATACTCTTTAATCTACGTTAATTAACTTTTATTAAAATTATTTTTTTATAAATTAAAAAATACAACTTAATTTTTACACCTATAAATAGATACACATGATTATAGTAATAGAAAAAAAAATCCAATATTTGTTACAACATACCTGCTTAACACTTTTAACATTTCAACTACGGGAAGGGAGCAAGAAAAAGTTTTCTATGGTAGTTTGACGTAATGAAGTTTTAAGGAGGCTGTTTATACCTCTTTCAATACTAATAGTCTCAGACGAAGATTCATTTTCAAGCTTGCGTTTCGCGGTTTGATAACGTTCTGAATCTACTAATGTCACGTTTGCCTAAGCAAGTAATAGTGGACACTTCGCCGAAGATTTATGTGTTTCAGGATCCAGGAAGCCGCAACCAAGATGTGGGAGGTGGGAAAAAAGAGTTCCTATTTTTGTTTGTCAGTGGAGAAAAGTGAAATCGGACTCGGACGGGTAAAGATGCCCCCGGGTCAAGCTAATAGTGCAGTGTTGTGCTAAAGCGCTTAAGAGGAAACTATTATGTTATGTCTAACAAAGAAAGGGATGAATTTTATGACTATATTCCATCCCATCGTATCAATATTTCTTTTTTTTAAAAAAAGAAAGAAATTCGTGCCTTTTGAGGGTTTAAGTGGTTTTTTTTTGGAAAAATGAAAGGAAAGCGAAGAGTGCAAACGGATTCTTAAAACCGGTGGATTGATTCTTTAAAGCGAAAATTTTAACATGGAAATAATACATTTGTTTTTGTTTTCGCGATATTGATTCTTGTAAACGGTTGATTCTTATAACCTCTTATTACTATAAGCGGTGGTTACTGTATATATATATATATATATATATACTAGCTGAATACCCGTGCTTCGCTGTGAAGTACATTTTAGGATACTTACAATGAAAAATAATGAAATTGCTTTTTAGAGGATTTCCTTATAAACAATATAATTCTTGTTTCTTCATTGGGTGTAACTAATATTACCAGACTCGTCCGCGAACTTACGCGTGAGCAAGCTACATGAAACTGACCGTAGAGAAACAATTTTCTCTAAAATCTACGCCAGCGTATTTTAAAGTTTGGCCTTGAGACTTATTTATCGTCATGGCGAAGCATACTTTGAGGGGAAATTGCAGTCTCTTAATGTCAAAGAGGTGATCCTTGGGTATTATAGGAATGCATGGCAAGAACACTTTTTCTCCTTGAGCCCACACGGTTAAAATAATGGCTTCGATTAAATTTTTATGCAGGGCTTTGACTTGTAGTCTAGTGTCATGACACAATTTCGGTGGTTTTAAATTCAGAAGGAGCATTACGGGTGTGCCCTACCGCAAAGAGAGCTTATGTTATGGAAGACTAGGTGGTTTAAGGGAATTTAAAATTCTACCGGATAGTTAACTGCATCATCTGAATTACATCAGAGTCTATCGACTTGTAGACCATTTCTTCCCCGTCAAAGGACTTTAGCAACATGTTATTAATGAACGCAGCTTGATCGTTTTTTGGAGTCAAAATTGCTCTTTCGCAAAGCCATTCTATAGGCTTATTCTGTATTTGAGCAATGCCTGGATAAATGTGATCTACCTGTTCCTAATTTTAAAAAAACTTCCATCTCAATTAGTCTAGGGGTTAAATTTTATCTTTAACTGTATTTAAAATTTTTTGACAATTTATTTCGCTATTATGCACGTGACGCAAAATTAATTAAAAGTATCACAAAAAGAAAAGAAATCTCGTGATCAGCATTTAATAAATTCAATTCTAAAAATTAATCATTAAAAATTCTTCAAAAATCAGAAAATGGAGGTAAAGATTCGAAAAGATTTCATTTTAAAGGAATTTTTATTATCTTTCTCGTGATATGAATTTTATAACCCTCAGATTATTATTTTAAATGCAAACTGAAAAAATGCTACAAAACTAAAAAATTTAATTTAAAAAAACCCATGAAGAAATTTTCAAAACATTTTCATAGTGCACCCGTAAATTATAAGAAAAATCGCCGTGCAAAGTTTCATCCCTTTAGGTCCAGCGGATTTGTCTGTGCGTTATCTGTCAGTCAGTCAGTCAGTCACGGAACAGTTATGTATATATAATCATCCTTAACCTTACTTGTATGTTACAAATTTACTTCTAATTGTCAGATAAAATATCAGTTAAAAATTTAAGGAAGTGGGTTTCTCTTCTGATTAAAAACAAAACAAAAATTTTATTCATAGAATCTGTCAGGTCAACACATATTTTGAAGACAAACAGGAAATTTGTGCCTAAGTGAAATGCAACAATAAGCATCAGTATTATTGCTTCTTTTGCTCTTGTTTATACTATTCACAATAGAAATGCATTCCAACTTTTTCCGCATAACTTAATCGCATCGCATTGCATTGCATTTTTGAATTAATGCGTTGTGTAGCGTAAATTCCAATCCATGAACTTTTATTGCTTGGCAGATTTTTTTATATTTTACGATTCCAGGTTGTTGCAGTTTCATATTTTATCTTATACTTCCACGAGTAGCAGGTTATGTGAATTTAAATTTGTGAAATGAGAAAGTAATATCCCTCTAAAATTTAATGACTGGACGCGTTCAGTTTTATATATCTCTGTATTTCGAGCACGTCAAATATAATGCAGTTGGTTTTAACCAACTTGATCTAGTCGGAATAAAGAAGTGTTCTTAAGTTTGATGGATTTTATAATGCTTATGTACGATGAATATAGCAAAATGTTTTAAATATTCACAATTTGGGTAATAGTCTTGAACTTTGGTTAGAATACCTTGGTATTCTATTAGATGGTCAAAAAATATATCCCGTGATTATACGGTATAAAAGTACTCGCATTACCGTAATTGGTACGCATTTGTTCAGTTTAATATCCATACATTTAAGTTGCTAAGCCGACTTTTTGGGCAGTCCGTGAGAGAAAACTACTGCATCAATTTATTTCATTTTGGTCTTACACGAAGGATTGTAATTTGTAGATTTGTGAAATTTAGGTTGTGTAACCGCAATTTTTATTAATTAGCGATAATTTACAATTAAAAATTGATTTCTGCGCATGCTCAGTGGCATATTTAAATCTTTCTTAAAAACTCACTGTTGCTGCGCAAGCTCAATGACATGTTTTAATGATAAACACGTTAATTCCGAGGAGTCTCTCTAGATCTCTTTCTGCCATTTTTATTTTTATGATAATTATGTTTGTGAAATATATGATTAAACCTGATGGAAATTGTTTATTTCGCGTTGTTTAATTAGAGATAATTTACAATTTTAAAAAATGCTTTCT
Source organism: Dolomedes plantarius (assembly GCA_907164885.2). Lineage (NCBI taxonomy): Eukaryota > Metazoa > Arthropoda > Arachnida > Araneae > Dolomedidae > Dolomedes > Dolomedes plantarius. The sequence continues at coordinate 99,409,370 of OU015492.1, read as the reverse complement.
GCACATGCTTAGTGGTATTTTTAAATCTGACTTTAGATACTCACTAAGCACGAGGTCACTTAAACACATTAATTTGTTTCTGAGCATTATTATGATTTTTAACATTTGGCAATGATATATTGAGTATAATTTGTGTATTAGTACATTTATTTACTACCTAGTCGTCATCTTTTGACAGCTATCAACTAGAGGTAAATGAAGTCTCTTAGTCTATTTAACAACTATCAATAGTCAGTTTCCATAGCATGTCAATGAGAGCCGTTTAGGAGGGTTAGGCCGTTTAGGTTTTTCGCTTATAACATTCATAAAGTTCATTATCATATGAATGTTCTACTTAGTTTCAAATATCTGCCGGTACAAAACCTTCACGTGGGTGCATTCTGATTAGATGGACAGATGTCCTTAATGGTTTTTAACAGCTGGACTTGGTCATCCTCCCTTGACAGAACCTCCCTTGACCTTGTGACAGAAACTCATAACACCGATGTCACTTTCTACTCTGACAGAAAGATCTAACAAGTTTTCTGATTCACTCTTATGCTCATTGTTTTCAAAACTATCTATAGTTTGGAATCCATTGTCGAAAGTAAGAGACAAACAACCAAAGTCACAAGCACGCATGTTTTTAGGATATCACGTGATATTTTGTGACACAGACCGAACATTGTACTGTTGTTGTATAAGTATCGCCACATTCTGACGTCGCAGCGATTGGAATCCATTTATTAGTCTAGAAAGTATACACATCTTTGCATTAAATATCAGAAATTGTTATGATAGTCGAGTGAACTTGGTGAGGAATACTAAAGATTACGATGGAAGCCAAATTCAAATCGAGACTCATCGCAGTTAAAATTAGCGATTATTCTACAGCTACAAAAAACATGTCAATAAGAATCCATGTTAAACATTCATATAATTTGCAGTGTCCTTTGGTTTACTAAAAACTTGATTAAGCAGAATTTCAAAGCTTGTGGGTGATACTGCACCAGGGAAGCTGAATACGATTCTTAACCCTTTCGCGGCGAACGTCATGTATACGTGACAGCAGCTATCCGCGTTTCTGGCCGAATGTCACGTATACGCGACAGCAGCTATCTGCGTTTCTGGCCGAACGTCACCTATACGTGTCAGTAGTTCGGAACGTTTTATTAGTTAATTTTTGGGGCACAAGATGGCACCGCATGTCTATGAAATTTGGAGTACACGTAGTTGGGACCTTCTATTCGAAAACAAGAGTAGTATGAATCACATGCGGTCTATCGTTTTATGTAAACAAACGGAGGAATGGATGTATTGAGTTTGGCTGTCAGCGGGTAGGGCATTTAAACTTTGCACGTGGTCTTTGTTTACGAGATATCTTTGTTTATTTTTCTTTTGCGGTGGGATTGTAGCATTGGGTATATGGGTTTTGAGTCAGAATCAGATTCTGTTGCAGTGAGATTTCTTTCCTTTGATGATTTAATAAGGAGAAAATATTTAACAGAAGACGAAATTTCTGAATTGATGAGAAATGTGTCAAACTGAAAGGGATTATGAAAGTAGTGACAGTGATACAAAAATCTCGTCGGGTGAATCTGTTTATTTGGAACACAGAGATCAGAGTGATGATGAAGATATATCAGACATTTCTATTCTGAGTATATCGCGGGACGATACTTCTTTGTGGTCTTCACCCGTAAGGGATTTAACTCTACTAACATTCACAGCGGCAAGCGGAATAATAGTCGATGATGCTGTATCAAATGAATTGGATTATTTCAGATGTTTTTGTTGGGATACTCCCCACACTGTCTTCCCAATTTGGAAGTTAAACGTTTATGTTTTTTTCCGTACAGCGAGTGACGTGCATGCTTCGGGAATGACGTGATGAAACTGTTTCTTTTGATCGCAAGTTGCGATGTTCGGACGTCATTCCTAAACGCTGGTTGCGATGTTTTAATTTAACATTTCTTTTTCCGGTCTTTATATGTTTTTGTAATATTAGTTATTGTATGTGTAGTAATTGTTGTTATTAATTATAAGTGAAGTATTGCTTTTCGTGACAATTATTTTGATGTTTATTTTGGCGTAAATTTTCCTGAAAATGCAAATCAGCCAGATACCCACGTGGTTTGAATGTATATAACGTGCTGGCTTTACTTAGCTCTCGCCGAGGTCAGTCGGAGCATTGTATTAGACCGAATGCTATCGCCAACGCTAAATGTTAGCTCGAGTTTACTTTTGTGACGATAAATAAACCTACGTTTCATGTTTTTAAACTACTGCTTCTTATTTTATTCCTGCTTCAGCCCACTGCTACATTCTGATATATATATTTACCATATCTTTTCTATGGCCTTTAATCAAGTTCAACAGTTTTTTTGATGAAACGGTAATGGATTTAATAACTAAATTAATGCGTATTATATTATACTAACCAAATTAATGCGTATGAGAGGTACATAAATCTGGAAAGTGAACAGAGTTCATCCTCGAAGTATTTTTGCCTGTAACTAAAGAAGAAATGTTTGTTTAATTTCCTTTGACAATTTTAATGGGTATCGTGAAAAAACTGAAAATTAAGATGTACTACTCAACGAATCCATGATTGCAACACCTTTTTTCAGTAAGGTTATGAGTCGGGACCAACGCATCGAAATTCTTCAATACTTGCATTTCACTTCTAATGCCAAAAAGATTAAATCTAAAATAGGTTTAATTTTTTCAATCATTCAAAACTTTCAGAGTTCTTGATATATTATTGACATATTCTGGATATATTCCTGATAGGAATATATCAGTTGATGAAAGTCTCTTACTGTGGAAAGGGAGAGTAGGATTTCGACATTATGTCCCAGCGAAAAATATATTAAACTGTATAAAAAAAATTTTTTAGTGGAAAAATAATAAAAGGATGTGTAAGTAACCCATATATAGCTTAAATAAATAGATTTGTTTGTAAATGTTACTATTTTGGAATTTTTCGTAAATTTAGGCTTAGCGCTTAAAAGTCCGACGCTCACGAGAAAAACTTCCGGCCTCGGAGGAAAGCGCGTGATCGGAACTGCCGTCGCGAAAGGGTTAATCTTTTAGGAACGATTCATTATCAGAAGTATGGTGCTAGAAATTTAAATAGCCTAATTAATTGCAGCTTGCCCGTGACCCCAAAAATTTTTTCTTATGTCTTCCGTTTCAACCATTTCGATTAGTGTTTTTGTCTTCTTGCTTAAAGGTTTCATAACTCACTAACGCATTAACTACGCATTCGGCAAGCTACACAAGTCATAAGATGGGTCGAGCAGAGTTCCCTGAGGTTCGTTAGATATCAAAAAATTGGTCTAGGCCCTGAGAAAAAGTGAACTTGAATGTGATTTTCTACGAGATACAACGACGGTGTGCAGCGAACAGAATCCACTTCGAGAGCAGATTAGGGAAGTACGTAAGGGTCAGGGGCAATGGATGTCACGATGTATGTAAAAAGAAAGTATTTCAAACGGAGTCCCTGGTGAAAAATCCATTTAATGCCTCACTTGGCTTATCAAGAGTCACTTCTAACGTTTTCCTAGAGATGTTAAAGAAAGTCAAAATTGAAGAATGGAAAAATATATGAATAACCTCCGATTCAGATGAAGTTGGTTTGATCGGACACAAACTATTGAGATTGTAAGAGTATTTTTAAATATTTCGACAGCTCAACTTAAGAGCCATCTTCCCAGATGCCATAATTTCAATCGTTCTACATTTCGAATCTCTAAGTGGAATTGTTCGTCCTCCTCATGGATATGACAATTAATTGGTGAATCTCGTTAACGTTCTCCTTACAATACAATTAAAGGTCCTTCAGAAATCTGTTAGTGAGAGCATATTAACTAAATAAAAGTTGCTCATATATAAAGATAAAGTATAGGTTAAGAGAATAATTCAAATACCGATTTATTTCATTTTCTGTTTTTCCCGAGATTTCGAAATATTCTCGCATTTAAAACCTGCTGTGAATTGCATTAAATTTTATTTTATTATCTGTTAAAAAATAAAACTTACTGTTTATTTTATAATAGATAAAATTACTATTACATAATATAATTGTAAGTAAACTTTTAAAATTATATTATTAAATAAAATTTAATTAGTTGATATGTGAAATCCTTTTGAAGAATCAAACTCTTTCTGATGTAGTTTGAAGCTGTTTTAGCTGTACATAAGCATTAGAAATCACCATAATTTAGAATTTATAGTCTTGGTCGGCAGGGAAGAATCCTCGCAGACCAAAGAAAAAAATCGACTCGTTGATGCAAAAGTTCTCGAAATCTGCGAAAATTCCAAGCATTAAGTGATACAGTTTGGCCGATTTCAAGAGACTTCCGTAAAGTGATCGAAAACCATGATGCTCTTACCACGCAAAAATCGTGAGAGGATTTTATTCCTGATTCTTGAGATAGCACCTAAACAGGAGGAAGTGAGCAGAAAAACCTCAATTGACCTTTTTCTTCTTTTTAAGACGTGATTGTCATAGCACTTTTCTTTTCATCTTGCCGAGACTGTGATACTTCTTTTTATGAGAATTTTCTTTTGACATTTTCCAGTATGTTTGTATGGTTGGACATGATTGGAAAAATTTTAATTCGGCTTAGCAAAGACTGAAAGTTTAATAGACATTTTCAAACTTTTTGGGAGTATTTAGCCAATTTCAAAAATTTGTTAAATATGCATGCATATATATGCTTAAATTTATATATATCCATCTATGCATGTATGCATGCATGTTGTATTTATGCATGTATATATGTTTATATATTTGTATAATTGTATGTATGTATGTATGTATGTACAAATATTATGTATGTCTGTGTGTCTGGAATTTATTGAACGATTGAACAAAGAGTTGTAGAATCATCCTTGTAACTAAAATTAGTACTATCCTTGTTAATTAGCTACGTAACAAATGCTATAAATAATCTTTTACTTAAAAATCATTTTTGAAAATTTCTACTTTTCGTTTTAAGTTTCGTTTTGAATTCTTCCACTCTTTATTACTCGTGCTGCGAATGATGACCGTAGCTGTCTAAACTAACCGACCAAACAAGCATACTTAAGGCTGCTGTGTACTTACACTATTGGATTCGCTCACCTCAATGTTAAAGTATAGAGAAAATTTGCCCAAGAATTTCCGACTTGGATTGAAAGATTTTTTTTTAAATTGTACTCCTTAATAGAGAAAGAAATTTTACACCTTGGGGCATTTTTCATTTTTTTTTAAATTGCTAATAATATTTTTAATTTTAAATTATCCGTGGAAAAAATTTGGAATAGTGTGTGTTTTAAACTTTCACCAATTCCTTTGGTGGACGAAATTTATAAAATGAATCCTGTTGCAAGTTGCAGAAAAGTTCAGGTTATCTGAAAATACCATCATTTTTATCAAATTATCAGCATTTATGTAGTCGTAAATAGTAGACAAAATTTCTCCATACATTAACATTGAGATGAGCGAATCCAATAGGGTTAGTACACATCAGCCTTAAGTAAAAATCCATTTCCATAAACGTAAATTCTAATTGTCTCTAGTTTTAATCTAATTCAAAGGGTACTAGTATTAAAAATACAAAACAAATTCAAGTAGTCTCTTCTAACGAAACTACCGCGGGTTATTAACGTAGGATTACTTATCGTTGTTTACGTCTTTTCTTTTTTTGACGCATTTTGGTACTTTTCTGTTTAACTGTTTACTGCTACTGGGTTTGGCGCGCTGCCAAAATTATAACTCGCGACGGACTATGAATTTTTTCTTTCCGGAGGACTGTTATTGAGAAACATAATACTACGTTAACAAAATCGACATTTTTGTGTTAGAGAGCGGTAATTTCTCATGGCTCTTTAATTGCTGTGTTCACGTGATGTCTCATATGATAAGCTCCTGCCTACCAAGTTCTGTCCTGTTAATTCCAGTTACGTATACTGTTGTTTTCTGCCAAGTAAAATCTACCAGACGTTTGTACTTATCTATATTATTGAGTCTAAATCCTCATAGTTGAATGCATTCCACACGCAAATGTTCGTGCTACCATAACGCGAGTTAAACTTGTTTAATTTAAAGATAGTTTATAATTTATGCTTCAAGTAATTTCATTTATTTTCCTTTTATCTTTATTTGGACATAATGAGTGGGGTGAAGAAACGTATTAGCAGTGATGAACAAACATTCATACGCTCTGTAAAAATTGTCACTCATTTTTTACGGTTTTGTACCGTAAAATATGAAAATAAAAATTGATAATTTTAATATTCGGTTTCCTACCTAAGTGCAATATGCTTTCCAGTAGAGGAGAAACTTGATCATACTTTTAGGGAATAATTCAATGAGGAGCAAAATATTTTTGAACGGAATTTTATGTTTCAACACTCTTTCTGCATGTATTTCTTTTTATAACTCACAGGAAGTAGGGACTACAATGGTGACTATCCCTTTTTGTGTTTGCGTTCATCTAAATCAGTAAACTACATTTAAATTTCTTAAACACCCAGAGCCTATGTTTTGTAACAATCTTCAGGCCAAGTTAACGGAATATTAACAGCCTTAGTTATGAATGTATGTTGTGATCTAGCAATTAAGGGAATGGTGAACCCTTATTTGAACAAATCTTTTCATTGTAATATTGATTGTGTTATGGTAAAAAAAATATTTCTGTAGGTTAATAGTACCAAAATAGTTTTTTCAAGTAAAAAGTCATTTATGAAGCTTCTAAGAAGTAATTTATAAAGGGTAAGTGTAGTAATAAACTTTAAATCGTTTTTTTTCAAAACATATTTTTCAAGGTTTTTAGATTTTTTAAATGCTCCATGCGACTTAAATTTTGTTCAAAATTCATGAAATTGATAAGGAAGAATCCTGATACTATTTACAAAGAAACTGGGAATGCATTTTGCAATTCGACTGCATTAAGGTAATTAAATTTGATTTATAACTTACGAGAAGGCAAAATTTTGATGAAAATCAAGATGGAACTAAAAAAAAAATCTCTCAAAAATAAATTATTCAAAGGACTAAATAATTGATATCCAGATTTGTTTCTTATACAGTTTGAAGGGATAAAATGCAAAATCGAGGACATTTCTCAAAAAATAAATCGCAAGGAGAATTTTAAAATTTTCTTTTGAAATTTCAAATTTTTAAAAAATCTGAAAATTGCAATAAGATTGGAAATCTCTTTTAAGGTATTCTATATATTTATAGTGAAATGTATATATGTACAAAATTTTGTATCTCTATGATAAAAAGTAAAAATTAAATAAATTTTAACGTCCACCGTTCCTTTAAAGAAATTGGAAATCCCATTACAATTTTATGATTTTGCCAAAAAATTGATTGTAAACTATTGGCGCCCTATTTGACTGTAATTTGGAGTTAATTTCACGCGTCTTTTTAAAAGCCCCAATCTTTTTAAAATTCCATAAATGCTAAAGTGTAGATTTCAGGGGGCTTTATTGTAGGGCATGCAAGAATTTTTCTGTGTTGAACATAGTGATATAATCTTTTGCACTTGTTGTATTTACCATTGGACATTGAAGGTCGTAATAAAAAAATTTCGATAACGTCATTTTCTGAAGTCGAATCTTCCGCATACCCTGAGAATAACTCGCAATAATTTATTAGATACAAACACACTTTACACTCTTCTATCATGTAAATGATATAATCAGGTTTTACAAAAAAAAATGCGAATTTCGTAACGTAAGTGCAAAATCCATGTTTGAATCTCTCAAAAACGAGATCGATGGTCCCGAACTTGAAGTGCGTCCAGTGGTGATGTAAACATCGATTCACGAGATAGCAGAAAATAATATATTCTCCTCTCCATGCAGTTTTTCACTTCACGCATATGGAAGTTTTCCAAAGATGAGTATTTGTGAATGTCACCGTGAAAAGATAATGCCTGCACTTATCGAACAAAAGCAAAGCTTGAATGTAAAACAAATAAGCCATTTCATGCAGCTTATTGATAAAGCAGGGAAATAATGACACTGAACCTTTCTACTCGAGTAGTTTTTGAATCCGATTTGAGAACTCTCTGAGCTGAGACAAAAGAAATATTGGATATGAAAAAAATGCAATTTTATGACGTGATAACAATTGTTATCTCTTGAAGAGTAAAAGTTGTTGAAAGTATATATAGAATGTTCGCAGATATTCATTGAAAGAACCCCCACTTGTATACATGCTATGTTGCGATTACTTATGTGTAAAACATGTTTCATGACTTTTCCCAAATTTGCTGTCTAATTCTCCTGTGTTCTTTTTAATATAACCCTCCATTCCGTTGATTACACAGGGATACGAAATTTTTTTTTTCTTTGTGCCTAGGATTTTAGAACTGATTTTAGCTATATTCGGGGCGCTGAATCTAAATATGAAATCGGTTTTTCTCTGTCAGCTTTACATTTTTAGATACAGTAAAACCTCGTTTATCCGGACTAACTGGCGCCATAGGCAATCTGGACAATCAAAAATCCGGATAATCCGGGTAATGTGGGTAATAAGCAATACAAAATCCTTAACTTAGAATACTTACTTTGTTTTATAAGAAAATTACATACTATTGTTTACAAGACATTAAAAAATATAAAAAAACGTTTCACATAATTTCTTAGCAAAGAATTGGTAAGTCTAGTAAATCTTTCTTAAACCCAATAAAAAGTATTTTATTACCATAATTTATTGTACAATCTATGCAAGAACTGTACATTGAATCAAACTAAAAAGCGAAAAAGTCCTCCTGGGAAAAATGGGTCTTCCTGAATATTTTCCAGATGATTGGCGCCTATATATTGACAACTCAAAACGAAGTTTGAAATGCGTCCATTTACAATGGGAACAAATATGGTTAAATACTAATTGCTCACTCAAGGAAAATGAAAGACGAATATGACACCATAGCCTTGGTCTGGGAGAGGATAAAATATTATGAATATCAATGGGTGATTTGTGGGGACTCTAAAATGGTAAACTTTCTCCTTGGACAGCAAAGTGGCTACACCAAATATCATTGCATCGTGTGCCTCTGGGATAGCAGAGACAAAACACACCACTGGGTTAGAAAAGAGTGGCCTAAGAAAGAAAACATGGACGTTGGGTAAAAGAATGTCATTAACGACCCCTTATTTGGAAGAGAGAAAATCATCTTCCCTCCACTGCATATGAAGCTGAGCCTAATGAAGCATGTTGTAAAGGTTCTTGGTATGAATGGATCATTCTTTGCTTATATAGGGGGGGGGGAATGCCTAAGTTGAGTACGGAAAAAATTAAAGCAGCAATATTTGACGGCCCACAAATATGACAACTCATTAAGGATCCTGCCTTCGTAAATTCCATGAATGAGGCTGAGTGAAAAGCTTGGACTTCCTTTGTTGCAGTTGTTGGAAATTGTCAGGGCAAATGCAAAGCTGAAAACTGTGTTGAACTGGTAAACGAGATACTAGACAGTTTCAGGTCCATTGGGTGTAACATGAGCATTTAGGTGCACTATATACATAGCCACTTAGAACATTTTCCTGAAAATTTAGGAGATACCGATGAGGAACAAGGTGTAAGATTTAACCAGGATATTAAAACTATGGAGGACTGCTACCAAGAACCATGGGATACGCACATGATGGCAGATTACTGCTGGAGTTTAAAAAGGGACTGTTCCAAAATACATTCAAGAATGTCACGGAAAAGAAGTTTCCGATGTGTTCAGTGATTAGCTTGTTTCATTGATGACTTTTTCCTCTTTCTTGATCTTTGTAATTAGATAAGTAGTACTGCAAAATTCTGTATGATTTTTATGTTCCTTTAACATTTAAAAAATATATAACAAAAATAAAAAATTCCGTGTTTAGTTTTTAAATGTGATCCATGGATTTAACTTAAAATAGTGTAACGTATATTTCACTAAAATGTTATATCTTAGAAATTTGAGCTCCTAGAAAATAACTAATGCCATGTTTAAATTCAGGGCATCAAATTCATATGAAATCAGCTCCAAATACCCCGGCACCAAAACCACTGTTGACCTGTGTTATTACTGTGAAATCACCTAAAGCGAATAACATTCTCATAATGAACGACCGGTAAAATTTCCTCTTCAAATCTTACTTGACTACCCAAGATCCTTAATGAGTCATAAGTCCTGAGCTTTTATAAAAAAAATTCTTGAATTAAATTCAATAAAGAAACCAAATTGTTTAATTTGAGGTTAGGAGTAAATATTCAATCCCTTCGGGTTATATTTATAATTTAAGATTTGAAACCAACTATTCCTGTCCATTCTTTTTCATGTTCCTTAAAGAATGCTCTTCATGACAACAGTTTTTGCTAAATTAGCATCTCGAAATATTGTTTTAAATCTTACCTGGGTTAGTTACTATTGTTATATTTTAATTTACTATTAAGGTTAACCACTCTACACATAGTGTAAATGAGAATGGCCGTAGATCAACCTTTACGACAAAAATAGACAGGCAGAAATGTTAATATGGTGATATGACAAGCAAAACCAACTCAAAATGAGAGAATTCAAGGTTAGAGGCAACAACAATTTATTAAATTTAAACACATTTAAAATATCAGTTACAATTATAACTATGCCTCATTACTTTTCACACATTGTTTTTTTTTTTTTTACAATTGACATATTACTTCATACATTTTACACTATAGGTGGCTTGCGGCGATTAATTATTTATTAACTTAAATGAGCTCAAAAAAAATTTATAATAAAAATATTATATTACCTCAGCCGGCTGTATTTTAACTAAAAAAAAAAAAGGAGAGGTTGAAAAGGGAAGGAAAGGGAATATAGGAAGGAATAGACACAGGCCAATGCGGTAGGTGGATGTGGGTTTGTATACGTCGGGCATCATCAGTAGTCGGAGACCAAGAGCAGAGAGCCGTCATGCCTCGCCGTCAGCAGCCAGCGTCCCTCTTGAGAAGCCTCAACTCCCACGCAAAAAACTTTTTTCTCCAAAAAACCTCCGCCCCCTTAGCCGGGCGACGAAAAAGGAGTTCTCGAGCGGCCGAAGCCCCGGCGTACGACACACGCCGAAACTGGGAGCAAAGTTGACACAACTTGTTGAAGACAGTCAAATTATTATTTTTTTTTTCATAAAACTTGGTTCATTTAAATACATTTCGTTGCGAACGTTGCCTGCCCCCTGTGCTGTATCCATCCGCGTGCAGGGCCGATGCTCCCGAAAGGGGGTGCCGGGAGCCTGCGCTTCTGTAGGAAACATCAACATTCCTTTGGGCTGGTTTCAAAATTATTGCATTCCCCCTCACGTGGGAACCACGCAAGCCACTCCCGCACCGAAATGGCAAAACAAGACGTATTGGATTACTGCATAGCAACCGCAAGACAGGAGAAATTAGAGAAAAGTAGGAATTTACGGGACAAGAAAAAAAAGGATATTTACATTTCTATTTAAATATTTTAAGATTTAAATCCTTCGCCAGCTCACCAAACACTGAACCAAAGCCACCACCTTACATATTTTTACTGAAGTGCGATTATATATTACACATACATCTTCCTCAGTAGATACAGATTTTTAAACTTAAAAATAAACATCACTTGAACACGTTACGGGACCTCAATTAGCATAACAATATCCCCCTCGAACGAAAAAAAAATTGATCACAGGGAAATTTTTTTTCTTCAACCCCTACCACTTACAAAAAGGAAAAGACCTAAGAGCGAATAGCCTCCAAGGACTTCCACTCCGAGCGCTGATAAAACACCTGGTCCCGCTCGGGAGTGACCCCCTGGGTGACTACCCCACCGGACAGCCATGCGGCTACGACCGTCTGCCTCACATCGGGCGACAAGTGCGCGAAAAAAAAAACACCAACTTCAATTTACAATGCAAAACCAAAACTACCATACGAGAAAGTGTTATGCTAATTGAAACAACAACAAAAACATTTTAACAATAGCTTTGCAACACGAATAACTAGCACTTTAGTAGATTTAAAAAAAAACTTAACAAAAAAAAATTACACTGGGTACACATGCACCTTTTCTCTCACGATCAGTAAAACAAATTCAATAGGAACAGTAACAAATTCAATACACACCAATATTAGCCACAAATTTACACTATATAACCGTAGGTGCACGAAAATTTTCTCAAACAGACAAGATGGCCTCAAGTGGCAAACAAAAACTCGCTTACGCCCTAGCATCCTGGTCACGGCACCATTGTTTTAAATCTTACCTGGGTTAGTTACTATTGTTATATTTTAATTTACTATTAAGGTTAACCACTCTACACATAGTGTAAATGAGAATGGCCGTAGATCAACCTTTACGACAAAAATAGACAGGCAGAAATGTTAATATGGTGATATGACAAGCAAAACCAACTCAAAATGAGAGAATTCAAGGTTAGAGGCAACAACAATTTATTAAATTTAAACACATTTAAAATATCAGTTACAATTATAACTATGCCTCATTACTTTTCACACATTGTTTTTTTTTTTTTTACAATTGACATATTACTTCATACATTTTACACTATAGGTGGCTTGCGGCGATTAATTATTTATTAACTTAAATGAGCTCAAAAAAAATTTATAATAAAAATATTATATTACCTCAGCCGGCTGTATTTTAACTAAAAAAAAAAGGAGAGGTTGAAAAGGGAAGGAAAGGGAATATAGGAAGGAATAGACACAGGCCAATGCGGTAGGTGGATGTGGGTTTGTATACGTCGGGCATCATCAGTAGTCGGAGACCAAGAGCAGAGAGCCGTCATGCCTCGCCGTCAGCAGCCAGCGTCCCTCTTGAGAAGCCTCAACTCCCACGCAAAAAACTTTTTTCTCCAAAAAACCTCCGCCCCCTTAGCCGGGCGACGAAAAAGGAGTTCCCGAGCGGCCGAAGCCCCGGCGTACGACACACGCCGAAACTGGGAGCAAAGTTGACACAACTTGTTGAAGACAGTCAAATTATTATTTTTTTTTTCATAAAACTTGGTTCATTTAAATACATTTCGTTGCGAACGTTGCCTGCCCCCTGTGCTGTATCCATCCGCGTGCAGGGCCGATGCTCCCGAAAGGGGGTGCCGGGAGCCTGCGCTTCTGTAGGAAACATCAACATTCCTTTGGGCTGGTTTCAAAATTATTGCATTCCCCCTCACGTGGGAACCACGCAAGCCACTCCCGCACCGAAATGGCAAAACAAGACGTATTGGATTACTGCATAGCAACCGCAAGACAGGAGAAATTAGAGAAAAGTAGGAATTTACGGGACAAGAAAAAAAAGGATATTTACATTTCTATTTAAATATTTTAAGATTTAAATCCTTCGCCAGCTCACCAAACACTGAACCAAAGCCACCACCTTACATATTTTTACTGAAGTGCGATTATATATTACACATACATCTTCCTCAGTAGATACAGATTTTTAAACTTAAAAATAAACATCACTTGAACACGTTACGGGACCTCAATTAGCATAACAATATAGTCTAAATTCTCCCCCCCCCCCACTCAAATTAAAACTACATACATACACATAAATCTCCATCACTCAGTTCGAAATCACCACCCATTTTAGCCGTAAAGAGGTGATTTCTCTTTCACTCGAGAGAGGACAGCATTGAAGTTTCTCATGAAACATGACCATCTGTCTAGACTTAATAGCGTATAACATTATGTAACATATTACAAGTACCTTTACGCGGTAACCCATGGATGGACAACGGGCATTTTATATTACACCGTTTTAATTAATTTCGGTCTATCCGGTACGATAGTTTGAAATGTTATCCCTAAAGGAAATCCACTTCCTGGAAAAAAAGTTATCCTTTAAATTCACTAAAATATTTAAGTAAAATTTCCTTCAGGATTGAGGAGGCCAATTTATTAATTTCTCTGCAGGAACTTTCCTACTTTAGAGTGGAAAAATGAAGAAGAAAAACTATTATTCCGGCTGATAAATCAAAAACTAAATGTTCTTTATTAATTTAGTTTAAAAATAATCATTACGAAATACGAGTAATAAAAAAAGAAATTATGTATCTGATACCGTAAAGAATTGATGTATAGTACAGGCAGACAGTGTACAGACAGAAAGTACTAGTACACAACAAAAATTTGTGTCTGGCAAAGTAATCATCTTAAAAACGTGGTCAGCGTCATTTAATTCTAAAAGCTCTATAGAATGCATGGTTTCTAGGTAATAATATTTTACGTGAAACATGTTTTTCTTAGGCATATCAGTGTCAAAATCGCACTGGGACGAAAATATATAACGAAAATGCCTCACTCAAAGAATGAAGTATGGTCTAGAATGACCAATTAATCTAGTAAAGTGGTCGGATAATTTGTAAATTATTATTAATAATAATAAAAATATTAGTTTGTACAAGTTTTAATAAAAATAACTTAGTTTCCGTGTTTGTATCTCAGTCATGCATGAATAGCAATAGCGGTAATTCTGTGCTCAGATGGCAATACGTTATAAGAAATTTACGTGACAGCAATTCTAAGATTTAAGATGTCATGAAAAATCAGTAATTTGTTTTACATGAGCAAAAGTGGTACCAATGTTTCAGAAAAATACTTGGCTATTACTTACAGTAGTTACAGTAAATAGAAAAATCGGCGAACGAGAATCCTGAATGTGAAAACTTAATTTTTATAAGAAAAGTTTCTTATAACATTTTGCCATCTGAGTACATAATTAATGGTAATAAACAAATAATAATAAATGAAATAATATTAAATTAAAGGTATTCCTCGACTGACGACCGAAATGTTTCAGTTAGATTTTTTTTCTCACAAATACAGTCCCTCGAATGTACAGTACATGCCTATATGTATTGCATAAGTATTAAAAAATATGATGCAATATTCTGCAATATTTCAAAAATTTATGACGCAGTAATAAAAATGTATGATGCAATAGTTTCGATATCCACACGATAAATCAAATAAACCTTCATTGGCTTCAGAAATATCTTCAGCTTTTCATTATATTAATAAATTACTACAACAATTAGAAGCGTTGAATCCAAAGGAAGAACGATTCACAAATGTAAATCGTCGTATTCAGGAACATCTGGCTTGCTACCAGACAATATACAAGCAAAAGAAGACGCAATAAATCCACACAATAATAAACTTTGAAACTGTTCAAACTACCCTGGATAACTTTGTTAAAAAAAACTTTCAACATATCTTCTGTCGTAAATTCTGAACCAATGGCTTGTAATAACATAATAAGTAGTGATGAAGAAGAATAATTTATGTCTCCTAAATACAATGTATTTTAAATTACGTATGAAAGTAAAAAACTATATGTATGTGCATGTACAAAAACATATTGTTTGAAACTCGACTTACGATCAACTCAACTTAAAACCAATGTCTCGGTCACTATCTCGGTCGTAAGTCGAGGAATATCTGTATATTTTACTTTTTTTCAGTGATATTCATATAATTTACAAATGATAATAAAATTAAACGTAATAAATATTAATAATAATAAATTATACTACTTTTAATAAAAATATTTTGCCGTTCACGCACGATAGGTTCATGCTTGAACCTGTCGTGCGTGAACGGCAATCAAGGTGAGATAAGTCGCCCCCCCCCCCCAAAAAAAAAAAAGAAAAAAAAAAGACTGTTTTGACGGGAATGCCTTCGCAAAAACATGTTCCATGCACGCCGAGTCTATCTGTAAGATAGAAAAGATGACAAGGCTGTTACACTCCTTTAATTTAAGAGCATTAAATCTTTTTATTTTTTTTAAATTTTGTGTTCGATTAAGAGAAGTGTAGTCCGCCAAAGAACTCTAGATACTAAATAATAATATCTAGGTTACTTCAAAAGTTCGGAAAAACTATGAACATGCTTAAACAGTTTCCTACTCGGGGGCAAAAAAAAAAAAGTACTCTCCTACAATAACTCACAATAAATCAAAATGTTTACCGTTACATTGTTGCAGGGAGAGTTTTAAGCACAGTTTATGATTAATGTCTGCAGTTTAATGCCGATCGCGACTAACGAACACTTCTTATATTTTGATGGTATCTGTGTCAAAGATAATAGATGTGCATCAGAGCGAGACCATCCCGTAATAAATCCTCTGTGAACTATGAAATATGGTTCCGAGATCATCCATCTTCGGTCGGTAAAGGGTCCTTTTACCCGAGGGTCGTTTTCCATTTATCTCTCTGCTGAAAGGGGGTCTGTTAGCTCGTTTCGATATCTGAATTTGAAAAGGCCATGGGAGAAAAATCCCGAAATTTTGCAAATCTGGCGTCAAGAGGATCTTGAAAAATTGTATCGGCTTTAAACTATTGAATGGGGAGCAAATCTGTGGACATCAAAAAGGGATTTGAAGGTTAGATGTGTATTATTGAGTGCTAGACACTTCGTGAATAAACGGTATTTTTTTTTAAATCCTCCTCCTCGTCTGCGTTAGAGTCCCGATTATTTAGTTCATCGTCTATATTAACTCACCGGACGCATTGCAATTTATTGCGAAAATGCTTGATTGCAAATCATCGTGTTTGTAAAGCAGGTCTCTCTTCGAAAGTGGATTGAATATCATGTTTACTCGAAAAATTGAATTAACTCTGCTTTACTCTGTAAGTTGAGCTGTGAAGAACTTTTCTCTAATTACAGTTTAGTAAATGCACAGTTATCAGGGGTTTTTTTAGGCTGAACACCATTTAAAAATTATTATAAGACTATATTAATTTTGCTTCGTTTTCTAACTTACGACAGCTTATTTGTGGACTTCTCAGCTGTTCAATCGAATGTTAAGGCTGCTATGTACTAACCCCATTGGATTCGCTTACCTCAATGTTAACCTATGGAGAAAATTTGTCCACAAATTACCGACTTGGATTCAAAGATTTAAAAAAAAATTGTACTCTGTCATAGAGAAAGAAATTTTACATTTGTGTACATTTTTCGTCTTTGAAAAAAAATGCAATTAATATTTTAAAATTTAAATTATTCGGGGAAAAATCAGGTATAATGTGTTTAAAACGCTCATAAATTCATTCTTGGGGATATTTTAAGTTTTTACTTTCGAAATTAAATTTTGTTTCGTATTTAATTTGCTACAGGGAATTAAATTATAGATATCTATCGTGACAATATTAAATTTAGAAAGCAATGTTCAAGTACAAGAAAAGGCATCAAAAAAGGTGTAGACATTTCATTTGGACACACAGGGAACAACAGTCCACAGATCGCATTTTGCTTAGCAGCAGATGCTATATTAACTCTGGGAGTTTTATTTTTCCACATCATGTTGACAGTGACTGCTCTGAGGGCAAGCGCCGACGCTATGACGTCGCGCTTCCTAATACATGGGTTTCGGCGTTGGATAGGAAGGGACGGTCCAGTTTTTTGCCACCAAGAAGCCTCGATTCGACCCCTCTAGACTTTTTTCTTTGGGGTACCTGAAAAACGTTGTGTGCGCTGGGAAGATCCGGAATGACGCCATTTATCGAAAAGAATCTCTGCTGCAATAGCGACTGTGACTTCTATGATCGAGTGTACCTTGATGGAGATCGACTATCGCCTAGATGTGTGCTCATATCGATACCTGCTAGGTAATGTACAAAACTTGATTCGTTTCTATATCTTTTGGGGAAAAAATAAACACCATGGGTTCTATTATATGGTTCTTTATTTCACGTTGCAGTCACGGACACCTTTTTCGATGACCCTGTGTAATGATTTTTGTAAACACCCGTAAGGCATTTAGCAATATTTTTCAAAATGCAGACAGCAGAGTATTTAAAAACATGAATTTGCAAATTTGCGATAAATAATATATGGGGAGGAAAATTCGTTTATGCTAAAGACTGCTGTGCTCTAACCCTATTGAATTGGCTTACCTCAATGTTATCATATGGAGAATATTTGTCTACTATTTACAGCTACACAAATGCTGATAATCTTATAAAATTGGTACTTTCAGTTAGCCTGAATTTTTCTGCACCTCGTAACAGGATTCATTTAATGAATTTCGTCCAACATAGGAATTTATGAGCCTTTAAAAATATTTATGACCCACACTATACCAGATTTTCCCCCTCGAATAATTTCAATTATAAAATATTATTTGCATTTTTTTAAAAACGAAAAATGCCCTAAGGTGTAAAATGTCTTTCTCTATTACGGAGTATGATTAAAAGAAAAAAAAATCTTTAAAACCAAGTCGGCAATCCTTGGACAAATTTTCTCCATAGGTTAACATTGAGGCGATCGAATCAAATAGGGTTAGTACACAGCAGCCTTAAAACTAAGACTGCAGAGCTACAAATTTTGCTTTTTGCACTTTAAAGGTAGTAACGATACCAGAAATTTTGTAGCTCTACAATACTTGATACGAATCGATTCGCCGATTTTCATTGATTTGGATCTAAATAATAGATGGCCACTCTCTTACCACTTGTTGAGGGCAAATTTTTATTCCATTTTAATTATTATGAGTTACGAATGCAAATTGTAAAATTTGGGCTAAAAAAAGGCAGATGAAAAAAATAATGATAATGCGAAATTTATTTCGAATTATAGCATAATATGAAATGAGGAATTTGTCAAGCTTTGAGAGAGTCTCTTAATAAGTATCAAAACAATTATTTGAAAACGGCCATTTTTGGAAAATATTTTTTTCTTTCATCTTGAAATATATATTTGAATAAAAATGTTCAGATGTGGAAATTTTTTAGTAATTTAAAATGTAACGGAAATATGAACAATTTAAATGGAGTCGTATTTTAGACTGTCATAGGTGAATTTCTTTCATCCGACATATAATAGCATAAACCAGCTATCGGGTGGCAGTATGTCTTTTACCTTTTAGAGCTGACTAACTGCAATAAATTTATTGCCTGCAAATAACATTATAAATAAAAAACAGTGATTATTTGGCTGAGGATGTCTCCTGGAGACAGCTACATTACCTGTTCACAAATTTCCCTTGCAGCGCCATCTATGAACACAACTGAAAATGAACATCAGGAAGCAAACTAGTTCAAGTTCTAAAGCGCAATAAGAGACAGAATATGCAGAAAATTTTTCATGTACGACCCATTACACTGGATATGTGATTACTTCTGTGTTAAATGTACTGTAGAGTATATATTTATCATAAATTTTCAAATGTAATATCCTGAATGTGTTATCTTGGGATGAAAAATAGGAAAGTCTTTATGACAAATGTGTTTTTTTTTCGATTACAAATATTGAAATATGATATCTTATTCGAAACAAATTCTACGATTTTATTTTATTTTTTTTGGGGGGGGATCGAATTATGGGGATTTTGCTTTAAATGCAGAGAGGTAGGCCAGGCCTGGACAGTTTGGCTCGTACTCGCACAAGATTTTAAATTGAGTGTGTTGAAAATTGACACTTTTAAAACATATATAGATAATAGTCTGTTATACTAAAAGACAACGTGAGACGGTAATGAAGTAAGTAGAATATTCACCCAAAATGCTGAAGATTGTGGGTTCGATTTCTGTCCTGAAATATGTCGTTTCCAGTGAGGTTAAAAATACAGTAATGCAATAATATAGATGTTTCAATTCTGAAGGAGAATAATAAAATGGTTGTTTCTTTTGATGCCTCCAATTTGGAGATGTGAACTCGTTGTTCTTACTTACGCGTGCAAGCAGGGCCCGACTTTGACACAATGGGGCCCTGGGCAAAGCAGACTTTGGGGGCCCCCTTCAAGGACAGATCCAGAGGGGGGCATGTCCCCCCTCCTCAGGACCAGATTTCCCCATGAACATGTGGGAAACTCACCCAGGCCTCCCTTAAATCGGGACCAGAAATTCAAAAAAAATTTCGACTGACAAGTCAAAAATTTTAAGAAAATAATGGATATTAATAAGAAGTGTTAATTAATTAATTTACTTTTTAATGTTAATAAATAAATTCGTGAAATTTTCTTTTGAAATTCAAAATAAATCACAGTCTGGAGTTATTACAACTCCCCCCCCCCAAAAAAAAAAAAAAAAAAAAAAAAATTAAACCAGAAACGCTTATGGACGTAAGCATGCTTTCACTATAGTGGGTGCACTGTGCTCCACCCAGGATTTTTTTTGTGTATCTGCCACTACACCCCTTTACTATATTAACCAAAAAACAAATTCTCAAAACTATGTACAAATTTATACTAAATTAGGGGGCCCCAAAATTTTGGGGGCCCTGGGCAAGTGCCCCACTTGCCCATGTGGAAATCTGGGCCTGCGTGCAAGGTCGGGTTGATCCTTGCCCGAGACCAGTGGCGTAGCGAGCATACCTGGCGCCCGAGGCACGATACCTTTTAGGCATCCATCCCCCGGAAATACATAGAGTAATATAATATATAGACCCTATATTGGCGCCCCTCTGCCAGTGGATCCCGGGGTATGATACACCCCCTTGTACCCCCCCCCCTCTCTACGCCACTGCCCGCGGCAAGTTTTAAAAACATCCCCTTTTAAAATCTTTAGAGTGACTCTTAAATAATGAATGTATTTCTATTAAAAATAGTCTACCTTTAGAATAATAATCATTTTGTGAAAAAATATGTATTAAGAAGTTCTGTTTATTTAAGGGGACAAGAGATCTTCAACCCCATTTTTTTAAAAATTTTGAATATTTTACTCTTCATACAAAATGAGAATAATTAATATTAATGTTTGCTACATCGAATTCACAAATAAGTATTTTGTGCAAAATAAGAACCTGTTTTTCAAAAAATTCTTCAAAAATGTGAGAAATTTTCAAAATGTTCCATGCGCATTCGTTTCCCTGTAATTTCTTCCAAATTTCTCAGGATTGTTTATGGAAGTGTTTGGCACAAAACTGTGCAAAGTTCTTTGGAACCCGAAATATTTTTCAAATTTATAGACCATGAAATAAAGTAAAAACATGCAAAATCGTAAAAAAATAACAGGCAGAATAAAAAAAAAACATATTATTTAAAACTTTAGATTCATAGAAAAGAAAAAGTTCAATGCACAATTATATTTAAATACATATGGTAAACTTATATTAATATATTTAAGGTTTTAAATGATGTGGAATGCGCATGGAGCAGTTTGAAAAATGCTAGCGTTTTTGAAAAAAAAAATTTGAAAAATGCAAGTTTCTGCTAAAAAAATCCTTATTTAGAATTATAAGAGTCTTGTGTGTAGTTAAAAAAAATATCAATCATTCTTATTCTGTATATCGGGTTAAAAAAGGAAAATAAAAAAAAATAGAGGTCGAAGGTCCCTTGTCCCCTTAAGAAACGAAAAAAAATTGTAAAATGATAAAACTTAAATTAAGGGGACAAGAGACCTTCAACTCAATTTTTTTAATTTTCAATTTTTAACTCTATATATACAGAATGAGCAAAAGTAATATACGTTTTTACTACAGTGAAGTCCCTTAGAATCCCAAATCAGGATTTTTTTGGCAGAATAATGTCTGTTTTTCAAAATTTTTTTCAAAAATGCTAGCATTATTCAAAGTGTTCCGTGTGCATTCCCATCCTTTAAATACCTTTAATTTAAGATAAGTTTACCATATAAATGTAAATATAATGGTGCCCTGAAAATTTTTTTAGTATAAATCTAAAGCCTTAAATAATTTTTTCACCAATCTGCCTGCAATTTTTTTAAAGTTTTTACATGTTATTACTTCATTTTGTGGTCTATAAATTTGAAAAATATTTGTGGTTTCAAAGAAAGATGCACCGTTTTGTAACACACAATTCCATTAACAATCGCGAGAAATTTAGAAGAAATCCAAAGGAAATGACTGCGCATTTGGAGCATTTTGGAAAATTCCCCCCCAGAAATGCATGGAGTAATATAATATATAGACCCTATATTGCGCCCCTCTCCCAGTGGATCCCGGGGCATGATAGACCCCTTGTCCCCTCATCTCTCTACGCCACTGCACGAGGCAAGTTTTAAAAACGTCCCCTTTTAAAATCTTTGGAGTGACTCTTAAATAATGAATGTGTTACTATTAGAAATAGTCTACTTTTAGAATAATAATCATTTTGTGAAAAAATATGTATTAATTAAGAAGTTTTATCTATTTAAGGGGACAAGGGACCTTCAACCTCATTTTTATAAAAAAAAATTCAATATTTTACTCTTCATACAAAATGAGAATAATTAATATTCATGTTTGCTACATCGAAGTCACTCAGAATTCACAAATAAGTATTTTGTGCAAAATTAGAACCTGTTTTTAAAAAAATTCTTCAAAAATGTCAGAAATTTTCAAAATGTTCCATGAATCCTTAGAATCCCAAATAAGGATTTTTTTTTGGCATATTAATGTCTGTTTTTCAAAATTTTTTTCAAAAATGCTAGCATTATTAAAAGTGTTCCGTGTGCATTCCACATCCTTTAAATAAATTTAATTTAAGATAAGTTTACCATATAAATGTAAATATAATTGTGTCCTGAAAATTTTTTTAGTACGAATCTAAAGCCTTAAATAATTTTTTCACCAATCTGCCTGTTATTTTTGAAAGTTTTTACATGTTTTTACTTCATTTTGTGGTCTATAAATTTGAAAATTTTTGTGGTTTCAAAGAATGATGCACCGTTTTGTAACAAACAATTCCATTAACAATCGCGAGAAATTTGGAAGAAATCCAAAGGAAATGACTGCGCAATTGGAGCATTTTGGAAAATTCTAGATTTTTTGAAGAATTTTTCGATAAACAGGCCCTATCCTGTCCACAATTGCTTATTTATGAATTCCAAGTCTATTCCATACAGTAAAAAATAAATTAAATATTCTCATTTTCTATATAGATTAAAATATTGAAAAAAAACGAGGTTGGGGATCCCTTGTCCCCTTAAAGTAGAAAAAGTAAATAAATTTGAATATAAATTATTTTGCAATAAAAATAATAACTAAATCATTCTCCGAGCCTTTATGGTTGCAAACTGCTTGATTGTATGTTTTATAGTTAATTGTTTTAGGTACAGTCTTTTCTATATAAATGTTTGTTAGATAATTCCATCGCTCTTGGGTAATTGTTGTTCTTAGATAATACTCATAAAATTTCAGTTTAGAAAAAAATGCGCTCAGCTGCTACTACAGTTACAGTTAGTGTTAGTAGAATTTATAGATCTACAATAACGTTTGGAAAAAAGCATTCAAAATTTATTTCTTATGATCTCAGATTCAGCAATTTATAAAAAAAAAAATCTGAAGATTTGCTTATACTTGTTTATTTTTACGAATTTAGTTATACGTCAGATTAAACTGCTAATGGTTTTTCGTCATTCTTCAAAATTTCGTATTTTTGGTATGTCTCATTTTGACGCCGTTTTCAATTCGGTGCCTGAGGCGGTCGCCTAGTGGCCTCACCTATGGGGCCCGGCTCTGTACGCGCACCATTTTTCAAATATATTCCTAACGAATGTGTGTTTTAAAAATTCAACGTACAGTAAAACCTCGTTTATCCGGACAAACTGGAACCATAGGCAATCCGGATAATCGAAAATCTGGATAATCCGGGTAATATGGGTAATAAGCAAAACAAAATCCTTAACTAAGCAGACGCACCGTTTAATACGACAAAAAAAATGCTTTGTAACAAAATTACATAGTATTGTTTGCAAGATATTAAAAAATGTAAAAATAACTTTTCACGTCATTTCTTAAAGAATTGGTCCACCGTCTTCTGTTTCAAACACGTGGCGTTTAAATGAAGCACGGTCACGCAAACGCTTTATCATTAATAGTTCAGCAGGAGTGGTGTCGGGCTGACGTGCCAAGTGTGCCATGATGTTTGTCAGCTGGTGCGCAGCATCTGCATGTGTCGTCCGCTGTTGCGGTGTGATCGCTCCTTCCTCGTCCACGTCATCTTCTTCCTCACTGTCAGCTTTAGATGTACATGCGACTACAATTTCTTCTTCCGGCATACTGCCGTAACAACCGTCATTGTTGTCTTTCAGCCACTCACTTTGAGAACCCACATATAGTTCCTAACATTTGCAGAAGGTCGTCTGGCGTAGTTACAGTTACGTTATTGCTATTGTAGTTAAATACTATTATCTATTGTGAACATTCAATAGAAATAAAGTCTACAAATCTGATCCGGATCAACGATGGCCGGATAAACGAGGTCTTACTGTACTTTCAAATTTCTAGAAAGAAATCAATGACCGTATTAATTTTTATCAAACTGTGCATTAAGTATATGGTGTGTAGTCGAGTGTATTAAATTTATCTCAAATATTTTGAACAATATAAATGACGCTTTACCACCAGAACAAGGATGATTAAATCAATAACACGGTTGTCCAATCAAATGTACTTTCTCAGAACTATATTTTTGAAGACTGAGAGAAGTTTGGCGCATCGTTAACAATCCTAAACTGTAACTAATCTTCTTTCCTCTCGCAGATTATGTCTGGCGAATATTAGTAATTAGTTATTTAACTATTTAATACCTTTTGTAAAATAAAGTTATAGTAAAATTCTATGCGAATTCTATGTTTTCACTACTTTACCATGTTTGCAAAATCGGAGATTAGACTGAATTGATTCTAGATAAACACATATGTATGCTAACGTTTATATATTTTTATGATTCTGAACATACCAATATATCTGCTTATGTATTAGTTTATTTTTTCACCAATTTATTTGACCTCTTTTGAGGTTTGTTGTATGAAATATAATTTCATACTGATTTTAATCATGGTTCGTCTCTTTTTCAGTTCCAAGTTTACTTTCATTGATATTCAAGTTCTAAGTTCGAGTTTCAGCCAAGTTCGAATATTTAGTTTTCACCATTTTTTGCCATTTTACGTCGATATAATGCCTTGAACAATTTTTATGATATGCAAGAACATGAAAAGTTATTTGAATTTCCTCCTTTCAATAATATTTTTAAACCCTCTCCTCTACGCTATCTTCGAATCCACGCTACTCTTGTCCTAACAAAACCTTTTCTATTTTAATTCCTTATCCTTCGCATCTGCATTTTAGTTTGTAAAACGATCTGCGGATTAGAACAATTTCTCTTTAAAAAGTTTTACATTCATTCTTCATTTTTTCCCTCTACATTATATTTTTTGAATCACAGAAATCTTCCCACGTCAGCGTTTGCTTTACAAATATAAGATGTTTTTCCTCGAAAGTTCTCTTTCTATTTACGTCTACCCTACATCCCGAATGACAAGTTAGACTAAACATATGAGACAGCAGATACATGCAATAACCACACTTATTCGTGTAACTCCGTAAGAACACCTTTTTTTATTTAAAGGACAGTTATTTTGTATGAAAAGTTTTGGTCAGTAATATGTTGTCAGCCAGCGCAGATGTGCAATTAGATTGCTATTAGTTTTGTTGGGGAGGTTGCCTTATAACTACCTTGAATATTTAATGCTGCTCTGATTAAGTAAAATAAATTTGTTAAACTTATCTTTTGAGTTTTCTTCATGGACTGCAGTAATTTTGAATAAAAAATTTGCATAGCTATTTTTTATATAATTGTTTGTTAACTCGTTGTTGGCCTGTACCGAGAAATTTCGGGTTTTTACTAGCAAATGTTGACCACAATTTAGGAGTTAAATCCATGGATCAATCTATGAAATTCCTAAAGAAAATAATTATTATAGTACCTATGACATTTACTATGACCTGAATGAGTTTCAGGGAAATCCTCACATTTTACAATAGTAACCCTCAAACGGTATAGTGATCTGAGACGAAATAGATGATACGGTCGGTTCGGATCCGACCCGATCTCTTTTTTGATGAGGTTTTTGGTAGAAATAAGTAGACAATAAGCACTTTTGTTGCATAACATTTATTAATAATATTTTACATGAAATAAAACCCTTTTTGTAGAAAAAATGACCAATGAATTGCAATTTTGCTAAACAAAGAAAATCTCTTTGGCATTTACATAGAATGTTGCATATATTAGGTTCTAATATGTAAATATAACTAAATTTAACAGAGCTGGATAATTATAAGAAGAATGTAGACAAAAACAATATAGAAATCAAGCCCTCAGGGCTCCACGCACCAGAGGCAAGATTCTGTAGTAGTGCAGGAACTAAACCAGAAGTACGTGGTAACCGACTGGTCTCGTCATCAGGGAGCCTAATCAAATCAGTTACTTCAAGGGGTTACTTTCTGAATAGGATGCAGGTATAACCAAAAAACATCCCAAGGCCCCGAATTGCCCATTGAAACAGTTAGTCAAAAGAAAATGAAAAGACACGAACACCTTACAGTAAGGGCTCAACGCACCATACATACAAGTACACATACAATCCTAATGAAAAGACAACGATGCATACATACCCTAATTCAGTAGGTGACGGTTATGGCGAACAGCAGCCCAATTTTACCCTAGTAATTACGTCACTGTAGCAAAACCACAGAGCTACACCCCATTGAAGTTAAAAAAAATATGAAACCAGAAACGCTATCCTAAACGTCTTTAAAATATACCTGAGTCTAAATGCCATTTTTAAAAAACTTTTAGATTGCTGAAATTTTTAAGGAAATTGTTCTTACTTAGGTTTTCCTCGAAAATGTTCCATGCCTCCAAAAGTCTATGTGCTAATATGTGTGATGTAGATAAAACACACTTAATAATTAAGATTATAGGATATCATTAAAACCCTTTCGTGGGCCTTGGGAAGATGACTTCCCACCTACATGGTCTTAGGAAATACACCTTCGGGAAGCGCAAAACCCACTATAATATATCGGTCTCGCTATTATAATGTTGGGAAGAATAATTCCCACTTCAGTTTTGTGTTGTCATCTAGTTTTCAGCAATTGAAACAGAAATAGTACATATGTTATTAAGTTCGGAAGCCGGTTCTGTGAAATCTGTTCTGCTCTGACACCTCTGTTGATACATATTTGTTCTACGCAACTAAATGGCAAGTAAATAAACGGAATAAAAGTTTAGACCAGCTGACATTCCGTTTAGCATAAGCTCGTCAGCTAATAGACGGATAATCTTCAAGAAAAAGGAAAGGTCGTTCTGCTAGCTTCCAAGTGAAGAAGTGTGCAGTTCCAGATGATGTGCGATTAGCCAGTGTGGGAAACCATATGCCAAAGTTAGTTTCAAACTATAGACGATGTAGGAAATGTAGCACAAAAGCACAAGAAAAGAGGACCCGCTACATGTGTGCAGAGTGTGATGTACCCTTGAGCATTGCAACATGCTTTTCATATTTTTATGGCAAAAAATCATCATTAAATTGAATTATTTTTATGTCCGTAGATGGTTCCTTGGGAAGTGTGCTTCCCACCTCTAAAATTTAAATTTAAATTTGAAATTTCGTAAAATAAAATGTATTTCCTTAAATGGTATTGTTTAATTTATAATAAAACACAAAAAACTGGGAGAACTTCAAAAGAGAAATAAACGGCCCACGAGAGGTTAATAAATAACGCGCGTTGTAATGTCTGTCTTTAAATATATTTGCATTGTTAAAACTCTGTAAGCCTCTACTCAACTTGTTCCAACTAGCGGCGATCCAATTTTTAATTGCTTGAATATTACTGAAGATTATTAGAAAAAGGTGCGCAATTTTTCTGATAATGGGAGGTAGCATGAGAGTATATTAAAATATTGGATCACGGCAAGCACTAATATTATATTCCTTAACTTTAAATAACTAGATATGACTGTGACATTTATTTTGCATTTTATTCTTTTACTTGTTAAAGTGGCTGGTATATTGTTTTGTTTTTTGGTGGCTGGTAAATATTCAACATAATTAATTATTAATTTTAGAGTTGGTCGATACTTTCTCGTTGTCGACTGTAGATTTTCTTTTGTTTTTTTGTTTCGTAATAATTTCGTATAATCTTAATCTAGAGGCAACTATATTAATTGATTCACTTGTTATAGAAACGCACTAGACTTTTTCAACGGACACCATAGTCCTTTATTTATTATACGGAGAGGTCTTTTTTACGACCTTATTCACTGGTTCTCCAAAGGCAACTGAACTAACAGTCGCCAAGGGTTGGCGGGAAGACGGTACCCAGTGATCACGCACGAGCGCCAACATACCGCCCCACCTTGCAATGTTTAAAAACATTCAAGATACAATTATGCAACATCTCATGAAACATGTGAACCAAATAAACAATTATACAATCAGATACAAATGCAATTAATTTTCAACATGAATAGAAATAAATATAAATTCTAGTTATAATATGAAAGTATAGTACAACAACCATGCAAGTACAATAGAAATGAATTCTGAACAAATTGTTTAAAATAAGTATATATCTCAGGCGCGTGCACAACACGTTCAGGCTAAGAGTTTACAGGTAATATGCATAATTTAGAAATTGGATGCTTAAATTGTCCATGTTGAGTTTTAACAAGATCTACGCGGATTTTTCCATCCTTTCCCGGCAGCACACCTATAATTTTTCCCATAAGCCATTTACAAATTGGTAGATTATCCTCCTTAATTAGGACTATAGACCCAACTGCTACATTATTTTTTTCAAAGCTCCATTTTGATCGTTGTTGTAAGGTGTTTAAATAGTCTGTATGCCATTTTTTAGAAATTGTTTGAACGATTTTAGTTGTTTTTTGCCATGCGTTCAGTGTATTCTCGACTTTATCAAGTAAAATTGGCTCTACAATAGCATTTAAAGGTCGTCCTATCAGGAAATGACCTGGGGTAAGGACATGAACTTCGTTTGAATCGCTTGGTAATGGAGTGATTAGTCTACTATTTAAAATTGACTCAATTTGATTGACAACAGTCAAAAATTCCTCATACGGTAGTTTTAAATTTCCCACTCCTCCTTTTAGATGGTATTTAAATGATTTAACTCCTGCCTCCCAGAGGCCACCGAAATTTGGAGCTCTAGGGGGAAGAAATTTCCAATCGATCCTTTTATGAACAAGGTAACTAGTTAAAGTTTCATCGGGATTTTCAACCATATTATACAATTTTTTTAATTCGTTACTGGCTCCAAAAAAGTTGGTAACATTGTCAGTAAATATTTTGGAACTTTTTCCGCGTCGGGCAAAAAACCGCTTTAAAGTTGCTAAGAAAGCTTCTGTTGTTAAATCAGTTACTAGTTCCATATGTATTGCTTTAGTTACAAAGCATATAAAAATGCAAACAGAAATTTTATGAAAATTGCCTTTTCTCTGAATTTTTTTATCTAATATAAAATGGTCCACAAAAGTCAATGCCAACATGATTAAAGGGATAGCTTTGGGTTACCCTTTCTTGAGGCAGTTGACCCATTATTTGGTTGGAAGCTACTGGGTTGGATTTGTAACATACCACACATTCCTGGACAATTTTCCTACATAATGAGCGACCAGGAATTGGCCAAAATTTTTGACGAACAAAGTATAACAAAGATTGGGCACCTATATGAGAGTTTCTATCATGGAAGGATTTAATCAGGATTTTAGTTAGCTTATGTTTGCCTCGTAATATAATGGGACGTTTAGCATCAAAGGTCAGATGAGAATTTTCTAATCTTCCACCTACCCTAATTACATTTTGATCGTCCAATAATGGATTTAAGCATTTCAATTTACTCTTACCTGAGACCGGAAGACGTTGTTTTAAGTTATTTAATTCCTCAGGAAATTCCATAGTTTGAACCAACCTTATTAGGCAAAGCTCGGCCTAATCAACCTCACTCACACTCAAAGGACACTTACGTTTGACTGCAGGATTCCTACTGTTAAAATAGAACCTGAAAATATGACTAAGAACTCTTATTAATTTCAAATAGTCATTTGTTAAAACAAGACAGTCAGTTAAGAAGGGTATCTCTGCCACTAAAGTTAAAGTCAAACTTTGTTGTTTTTTCAGTTCGGAGAGATAAAGTACATCATCGTTCGTACTTGAATCACAAATTGGTTCTGAAGAGAGTTCTTGATTTTCTTTTACAAATTCTGGTCCATTCCACCATAAGTTGTTCTGATGAATGTCGGTAGCATTCATCCCTCTCGATATTAAGTCAGCAGGGTTACTTTTTGAAGAGATGTGATTCCAATGGTAGCGTTGAGTCAGTTCTTGAATTTCTGCTACGCGATTGCTCACAAATGTTTTTAGGATGGAGGGAATGGTTTGTATCCAACATAAAACTATGGTTGAATCAGACCATAAGTACACCTGTGAGATGGGTAGCTGCAGGGACGATACAACCTTTGGCATTAACCTCGAGAGTAGAAGGGCAGCACACAGTTCTAAACGTGGAATTGTTGTGGGTCGTAGAGGTGCTACTCGATATTTGCTGCCCAGTAGACTAGCTTGTCAACTTCCATTTAAGGTCCGGCAGCGGATGTATATTGCTGCACCATAAGCCTTTTCAGAGGCATGACAAAACCCGTGCAACTCGAGTTCCGTTGCATCTTCCACTAAAACACATCGTGGAATACGAACAGTGTTTAGTTGACATAAGTCATCGAGAAAATATTTCCAACTGTTTTGGATCTTAGATGGCAAGAAGTCCTTCCAATCTAGTTTCAGTATCCATAATCCTTGTATAAATATTTTGGCACGAGTTACCACAGGACCGATTAAACCAAGTGGATCGTATATTCTAGCGATTTCCGACAGTACTTCTCTTTTTGTGTACTGGTCTTTTGGTTTGAGGGATACTGTAAATGCAAAGTTATCTTCAGTGGGTTTCCACAGCATTCCCAAGGCTTTAACTCCGACGGTAGAAGTGAAATAATAATCTTCTTTGCGGGAAATAACGTTCAATAATTCTTGTCGGTTTGACACCCATTTATGTAAGTGCATTCCGCCATGTTGTAGCAGTTCTATCAATTCTTGTTGGAGTTTGAGAGCTTCTTCTAAGGACTCTGTTCCGGTTAACACGTCATCCATGTAAAAGTCCGACATTGTTACTGCTGATGCTGCAGGAAAATTACAAATTTCGTCGGTCGCTAACTGCTTTAAAGTACGTATAGATAAGAATGGGGTACTGGACGTGCCATAAGTCACAGTATTTAATCTGTACGTTGAAGGTTTTTCATTGGGAGATCCTTTCCATAATATTCTCAGAAGATCTCTTTGGTCCGGATCAATTAAGATTTGCAGTTACATTTGTTTTACATCAGCGATGAAAGCTATTTTATGCTTTCGAAATCTAATTAGGATATCAAAAATATCTTCCTTGATTTCTCCTTTCAGGAGCATATCATTTAAAGAGCAATCATTTTTTGTTAACGCGGAGGCATTGAAAACCACTCTTAACTTAGTAGTTGTCTTCTCTGGTTTATAAACAGCATGATGCGGTAAAAAATATTTCGGCACTAATAAATCATCTTTATCTGTGTCAACCTTTTCCACGTGCCCTAATTTCAAATATTCAGTTAGAAATTCTTGATATAAAGAACGCTTATTCGAATTTTTATCTAAGCGAGCCCAGAGTTGTTGTAATCTTCTTTCTGCTAAGTGTCTGGAATCGCCTAATTGGTTAAGTTCATCTTTATGGGGCATTTGCACTATATATCTTCCATTTTCTAGTCTTTTGTGAGTTTCTGTGAAATGCCGTTCGCAAAATTCTTCTTCTGGGCTTAGACAGTTTTCAAAATAAATGTCCAATGCTAACTCTCAGAAACGTTTCATACTTTCATTCAAGTCATTGTGTTCTATTAAAAGACCACAGTAAGGCGCTTTTTCTTCATAAATATTGGCTGTTCCGCTTACTATGTACCCCAAAACCGTATCTTGTAAAGTAATGCGTCCATTCTCTAATTTAATTTTATTAGGTTTTAAAATTTCTAGAACTACATTAGCTTCTAATAAAATGTCTATCTTCCCAGGCTTGTTGAAAGTAGGATCCGCTAATTTTACGTTCTGAGGCCACTCATGCTTTGGAATATTTACATATTTTGCAGGTAGAACCCCAGTAATTTTTGGCACAACCAATAATTCTACCTTTTTCAAGAAATCTCTTTTTTCATTAGAAATATCGGAAGGTTAACTTTGCTTTAATTGGTATTGAAACATTATTTAGACCGCAGACTGAAATGTTCATTTTTTCTGCCTTTACATTTAACAAGTCAAAAAGCTCCGTGGACACGAAACTATTTTGAGACCCCGTGTCAAGTAACGATCGGCACATATATTTACTGCCGTTGGCTGTCTCAATGCAGACCCCGGCCGTGGGTATTATACCGACTTTCGTTTTGCTTTCTTTTGTTAGAACGGCAGAAGCGCAGAAGCTATCCGAGGGGGTGGTTTCTTGGAATTGAAGACTAGCAGGAGGGGAATTCCTTATCTCCCCACTGTATTATCCAGAATCGGGCGCGGCCTCGCCTGTACTTTGGCGCGTAAAGTCGTGTAACAGAACATTGTGCTTCTTATGGCAAACTTGGCATCGAAACTTTGATTTGCACTTGTTTAATTTGTGCGAATCTCTAAGGCAGTTCACGCAAAGAGAATGCTCTTTAACTAGCTGGTATCTTTTTTTACATTCTTTTGCTTAAACACTGAGCACTGATATATTAAATGGGAACCTTTGCATGCAACACACGACTGCTCATTTGAGTTTATTACAAAAGCATTTGCCTTAAAATTATTCCGAGGCTTATTATTTCTATCTGGAATAGCCTTATTTTTAACCTGCGGATTTTGCGCTAGGTTCTATAACATTTGAGCCCGTTTTTCCAAGAAAGATAGGAAAGAATCGAGATCTGGAACTTCATTGGAGCTGATACTTAACTCGTACTGTTTTCGAGTCTCTCTGTCCAACTTAGGACGCAAAATATTTAAGATAACGATATCAGAAAGATTATTTCGTTCATATTTTAAGACATTCAGTGCCCGTATATTTTTCTTTACAGTGTCAATTAAATTTCTTAAGTCCTTTGGAGAGTCACTAGTTAGTTTTTCTTGATTTAAAATCCCATTAACGTAAGTCTCAACGATAATTCTTCTGTTTTCGTACCTCTTCGTCAACGCTTCGAATAATGAGGCAAATGTGTCCTCTATTGTTTTTAAATTCTGGGCTTCACCTATTAAAGAGGCATTTAAGTAATCTAATTTTTGTTCTTCGGATAGGTGAGCATTAGAGGTTATAATATTTTCGAATTGTATTTTAAATGCACTCCATTCTTCGTATTTTCCCAAAAATGTGGGAAGAGGGATTTCTGGTAATTTAAAGCGAACAGAAGTTTCTTTATTTATTTGAGTTTGCGGTGATAAGTTAGTGTTTCCATGATCAGCTACAATTTTTGTTATATTTTTAATTTACACTTTTCACTGAAAATTTTATCTGCATAATTTTCACTAACCGTTATTTCATTGTCGAATTCTTTTTCCTGAGTTATGAGGTTTTCGATTTCAGCATTCATACCTTTTAAGGATTCATCTTTTTGATTTAATTGATCCATAATTTCTGACAGACAATTAACATCTTTGCTTTTAGTTTCAATTAGATTTTCAAGTTTTTTATTAATTTTGTAACACTAGTTCTTACAATACATCGTTTTTTCTTTAATTTGTCTATTTCTTTCATATTGATCAACTTTGAAAGAATAGCACTTCAACTTCAATAAAATTAAGAATTCTTCTTACCTTGCTGATTTCTTCTCTGGTGTAGGGGGACCAACATATGGTCGATACTTTCTCGTTGTGGATTGTAGATTTTCTTTTGTTTATTGTTTCGTAATAATTTCTTATAATCTTAATCTAGAGGCAACTATATTAATTGATTCACTTGTTATAGAAACGCACTAGACTTTTTCAACGGACACCATAGTCCTTTATTTATTATACGAAGAGGTCTTTTTTACGACCTTATTCACTGGTTCTCCATAGGCAACTGAACTAACAGTCGCCAAGGGTTGGCGGGAAGACGGTACCCAGTGATCACGCAGGAGCGCCAACAAGAGTGTTTTATTTTTGTTTTTTAATTAATAGTGAATTTTCTATAATGTATCCATACCCTTGTTTAAACTGGGCTGGTAGGGCAAAGTAATCGATCCACGAACTCTTCGCCATTTTTGCAATGTTTCGCAGCATATTCCCAGAACTACACCGGATAAAGGGATTAACAAAAGTATCCATTTCAAGAAACAACCCCTTTTTGCACCTGGCCAAGAGATAAGCAAAACAACCGTTTTAATGAGAGGTAGGCACATGGATACGCAGGACATAGACAAGCGCCGCGCTTAATCCCAGAGTTTTAAAAAGGAAAATCCCGATTTGTTGCAAGATCAAAGTTTGAAAAAAATACTATACAGCCTATCATTTTATAATCCAAGTCCCTCAAATTCTGGTGGTCCGGTTTTCCTTTTCAAAATCAAGGAGCGAAGACGCCCTCTTTTTACCCACGCGTAGCCATACAAAGGGGTGAGAAGGTCACCGAAAGGAGAATTTGGAGGGGGGAGTTAGTTTTTTTGGTTATCTCTCTCTCTCAACCGGCGACTTAAAAAGTGGAGCAGCCCTCAACTCTACTAGCCCAGGGAAGCGAGTTTCAGAGATTAAGATGATGTTGCTTCAGCGGACCCCTGATGTCTAAGGAAGGAGAGAAAGACTCCATAGCCATGACAAGACCTGCTGGCCCATTCCCTTCTTAATTCAGCTAAGGAAGACGGTACCGCCCCCCTTTTTTTAATTAATTCGCTGCGGCTATAACGATGTTTTTCCTTAATTTTTTTATTTCATTTAACTTAATTATCAATGAATTAAAATTTTTGGTTACCAGCCACTTACGCGAACTTGTTTAAATTAAATTATATTATGAAAAGTGATTATGATGAAAATTAGAGGAGAGTGTATCCTCATTGTGTAATTTGCCTATAGGCAGTGTCAACTTAATGGTCGAACAACGCTCAAATAAATTATGTTAATTTTTGGTGTAAATTTTGTCATGTCATTCAGTTGCCTCGTAGTTTTTCTTCGTTCCCTTTTAGGTAATTTTTATTTCATCTTTCTTTTTCAGTGAATTTTTGTCAAGTTAATTTAAAACAAATTTCGTGATGCAACCCTCTATAGCAGGGGCATCAGCAGTGAACCATATATTTTATTTTAATGGGTTATTGCTTATCACAACCAGAGTCTTTAAAATGTACTAACCACGATGCAAGTGAATTAATATGTTTCATGCAACTAATTTTTTAATCACCTCTAAAAGTGTATGCAAGTTTTAGCAATCGTAACAATTTATTTTAATTTAATCGTCCCCACATATTTAATTTAGTCTACCTAGTTTTAGAAGTTAGTGAATCCAACTTTCCGAGCACAAAAATGTAAAAAAATAATATATACTGACGCTTTTGGTCTTCAAAAT
The DNA here is from genome assembly GCA_907164885.2 of Dolomedes plantarius. Classification (NCBI taxonomy): domain Eukaryota; kingdom Metazoa; phylum Arthropoda; class Arachnida; order Araneae; family Dolomedidae; genus Dolomedes; species Dolomedes plantarius. Next base: position 99,374,086 of record OU015492.1, on the reverse strand, counting down.
TGAAATTAAAAATTAAAAAATCTAAAATTATTTTTAAAAAAATGAGAGGGGAAGAGTACGGGGAGGGAAAGATACACCCTTGGGTCGGATCCGACCCCCATTGCACCGATTGAGGGTTAACTGTGAAACTCATACCCCCATATAAAGAAAATAGATTTCAGAAAATAAAAATGCCCTACTTTATTCTAAAATGTCAGTCTTTATTGGTGACTTGCGTATATATTTAAATAAAACTTCCTGTAAACAATGTGTTAAAATAATTTGATTCAAACTTTTTTATAGTTATCACTTTTTTTTAACTGGTTAAGTTTTCCCAGCTGCTGACTAGTAACCTCTACAGCCTGTAGTAGAGCTCTTGTTGATTGGTCAGATGTGCTAATCAATTACACCTGGTTTGCTCAATTCTCCAATAATTAAAGTTTGTAACCGTCCTGCATTTTCCCCATAAAAATTCCCTTTTTTAAATTTTATATCGATCGGAAAACGTTCCCTTATACTGCAACAAAGCAGCAAACTTTTATCGATGGGAATGTGTAAGCTTTGAAATAAATATAAATATAATGAGTTAGTTGAATTCTATCTCTTGTAAAATATCGATAAAATTACATTGAATAGCAAATAGTGAGAACTATTTGCAGTTTTTGAGTCGAAATGGAATCAATAAATATATCCGTGCACGTAAATACAAAAATAAATATATCGCAGTTATAAAAATAGTACTTTCGCCAAAAATAGTTTATTTAGAATGTTTTCGCCAGAGTTTGTACGAAGAATAACCTGTCTTTTTGCCAAGGGATACCATTTTATATAAAAAAAAGTGTTTTATCTTTCAGTCTGGGAGAGAGTCAATATTGAAAGAATTGTTTTCCTCGTGATAAATTAGCTTAGGGCTATTGTGAAGGTCAAAAGTTTTTAAAATAATTCTACCATGCGAGTAAAACCGGATTTTGAAAACTCAGAAAAAATACCATGCCTAACTTTTCTCCAATAGTTTTAATTGATTGCTAAAGACTAGATTTTTATATTTTGAAATTTACTCTTGCAAGAGGATTTGGTTGTTCTAATTATTAATTATGGTTACAATTAATTTGCGAAAAAAATTAATGAAGTGTTTTACGAAGTGGAAAGGTAAACACGTGTTCAGTTAAATTCAACAACACTTTTGTACCCTTATAAGATTTTAAGATTTCTTTCTAATAATTTGTTTAATGAATATATATATTCTAAACATTTCCGGAAATAACAGATTTTTACCATACAACGTACTAAATACCTTGCAAAAAGTTTAATAAATCTATTGAAAATTTGTTAATTTTGCCGCTATGTGGGCATAAAAGGATGTTGTCATCACTTAACAGAACAGGGTTTCTTGCAGCTCCAACTGAAAATAATTTTAGTATTAGAAAACTAGGGAGACGAATTCCTCAGTTCTTTGTTACCTCGGTTTTTCTACTGGACATTATATCAGGCCAGGAGCTTCTTTTGTTACAACTCTGGCTGAGAAAGGATATTTCTAACTTAAAGTATCACTAGCTTTCTATTGTCTTCCACCTCTCTAATTGCTGTGTGCATCCCTCCCCCTTTTCTTTGAGTGATACCCAATGGAATTGTCAAAACAAACCATCATTCTATAATTTTCGGAAATTTTTTCATTGTTCGAAGGTTTATAAGAATCTTCTCTCGAAAGATCCATCACCTTGAAAGACACAGGTGTATATAGTTTGATCTTAATCGCTAGCCATTAGAGCTCCTCTAACATGTGACTGACTGCCGGTGGTTTTTAAAATATTTGTGCTGGAAGATGGATGATTCCAAAAAAGTAGATTTTCCTCTATTACTGGACATTGATTGGTTGTATCTGTAGGAGAAGTCTAGCATAAAGAATTTGGGAGGTATGCGTATCTTGTACAGATAACTAGCATTCCATTTTTTTTACTGATTTGAAATACCATTGTTTTATCCTTTTCAATAAAATTACACGGGTCAGTCAATAAGTTAGTTGCAAAGCTCCGTAAAAATCTCAGTAAAAGAGACATTGCGTTGAAACTTTGTGGCAACACAGAGCATCAGGTGCTGCTGAAGGTGCTGTAGCGGTTTGGCCGTGCAGTTTTAGTTCGCTTGCTAATTAGTCGCGAATATGTTTCGGCAGCTGCCAGTGGCGTCCAAATTTGAAGTGCGTGCTTTTATCTGCTTCCTGTGAGCAAAAGGTGGTGACTGCATCTGCAGTTGCACGAAGTGTACGGTGATAACTTAACATCACGCCGAGCTATCGCCAAGTGGTATTCATCTCTCATTCGAGAATGGCCGTAGAGATATCGATAATAAGTTTCTTCAACTTCGACGAAAGATGAGAACGTTGCACGCGTGGATGAACTTATTCTTCAAAACAGACGTGCCACACAGTAAACGAGATCGTCTCGTCTCTTGACTGTTCAACACAAAGTGCAACGATTTAAAAATGGTCTAGAATTTTTGGAACGTTATCAACAGGAAAGGAAATGCTTTTTGGGACTACATCGGGTCCGGTGACGAGACTTGGGTTCATGATTTCGCACCTGAAATGAAACGCATCTTTCTCGAAAGAAATGTCGAACATTTCCATCCGCAGAGAAGTTGATGCTGGCGCTGTTTTTCGATAGAGAAAGTGTAGTGCATACCGAATTCTTGCCGGAGGGTGCCACAATTAATGCAGTGTCTTATTATGAAACCCTGAAGTGGTTGAGAAAGTCTTTTCAAGATCGATGACCAAGAAAATTTTGAAAAGGCATTGTGTTCTTGCATGACAATGCGAGACCGCATGTGGCGACCCTAACGAGGGATCTTTTGAGAAAGTTTAAGTGGGAAGTGTGGAATCTTGCACCATATGACTTCCACGTCTTCGGTCCCATGAAACAAGCACTTGTAACACAACGATTTCACTCAATAAGGAGGTAAAAGTTGCAACCCAACAATGGTTATCTCACCTTGGACAGCAATTCTTCGTAGATGGCATGGAAAAACTGTGGCCATGCCTCAACAAATGTTAAAATAAAGGAGGTGATTACACCGAGATACAGATTTTGTATTATGCTTTTATGTTAGTAAAACTTTGTTCTATAATTTCAACCTGGTATTGTTTTTTCCAACGAGTGCAACTAACTTTTTGACTGGCCCTTGTATATAAATATATCTCATTTATTTGAAAAAATATTTGCTTTACACATTCATCTCCAGGCTTTAAATTGTCGAATGTGTGTACAAGTTTTTTTTTTCTTGTTAGCGATATTTTTTTTCCGTTACAGTGAACTGCGTGGTGCCTGATGAAAGATGGCTATGAGGCACCACAATGTTGTCTTAAAATTACTTCACAGTGATTTTAAAAAATCAGGATTAGTACTTATTTTCATATTTTTTTCTACAAACGAGAACTTTTATTGCTTCTCTTTGCACAAACCTATAAGAAAAAATTCATCTTGGGATACAATAAAATCCAGCAGTCAAAACTTTGTTTTTCAAAAGGAACAGACTAATTTCATAATTGTTGGTTAGTAATTTTTTGTTTAATTTTGATACAGGCTGCGAATTAAAATAAATATTGGGACAGATTTCTGTAGGTCAGAATATTAAATGTTACGATATCTCAGTTAGCAGCATTATTTTCAGAGATAATAGTATGCATTCTGGGGAAAATACTTTCACCTTAATTAATATGCGAATTATAAAAATGTTTCCTTCTTGTCAAATTAGTTTATTTTCGAAGGGTTTCAAATTCTCTAAATTTTTCCTCACATTTGTAATGAAACACTCTTCTTTCTGATACATTTTCCCACAGTTTAAGTCATATCTTACTATAAAAAAAATGAGTCAAAATCAAATAAATACATAAAATCGCTTCCGGAAGGGTAAAAGAACTTTAGCGAAAAAAAAACCTTTTTCCTTTTAAATTAAAAAAAAAACCCTTTATTTTCTTTGAGTATTTGGGCAACATAGAGTGATCCGGAAATTGTGTGGATACCTTTATGGATATTTGAAGAAACACACTTTTAAAAGCGCGTTTTTATTTTGCAGGTTCAAAATACACAATCTTTTGAAATCAAATATTACAAACAGTATATTCTTACGAATGTTACATTGTCAGATGAAAGATTTTTATGTTGTACTATCTATGCATAACCTCTGGACATTTGGCTTTCCTCTACTAGTCTAGACTATACTTTTTCATGATTTGATATCTTTAAAAAATTATATGGAAGGAATTTAATGTAGCTTTCCTATCATAAAACTATCATCAAGGTTTTTGGCTTAGAACAGTGGTTCCCAAACATTTATTGGCCGTGGCCCAACTTCAAGAGCAATAATTTTTTACGACCCAATACCGCCCTTTACACTTACGTTCTTTCGCGAGTGCTTGGAGCGTATGGATTGCACGCACTATCCAAGCACTCGCGAAATAGCGTACGAGATTGCGCGCGGGAAAACTTGAAGTACACTCAAAAGCAGCTTTCCCTTCCTCTCTGACACCTTCACACGTGCACTCAATCGCGCGGGATCGTGGTTTCACGCGGGAAAGAGCGTACGTGTAAAGGGGGCTATTGTCCGTCTCTATAAGATGAACTAACCCCTATTAATGTACATGTAAAAAGCTCTTAGTTTAAATATTTTTCAAGACTCTCCTAAAATCATCTCCCGACCCACCAAGTGTGGGTTATGACCATAGGCGCAGCGTGCTTCTAACTTTTTTTTTGGGGGGGGGGCACACATTGAATTCAGTTAGGGCCCTCCTCAGCGCATTAACTGCCGAACGGTCCTTAAAATATGAAATACACTACTGGCCACCCAAATTGCAACACCAAGAAAGACAAGAGATATCACAATAAAATTTATTTTGTAGATAACATGTTGACCAAGTATCAAATGATTAAATTTATAGACTTCTGTGAAGTGTGGTTCCTGCCAAAATCAGTAGCCAGAGTAGCCGCCATTGTTGGAGATCACCGCTGCCACACGCCTCGGCAATGATTCAAAGAGACTTTGGATGAGTTCTTGGGGTACAGCAGACCAAGCAGCGTCCACACGTTGCCAAAGTTGATCTGCTGTGGCAGCTGGGGATGGAATCTGGGTCAATCATAGAGCAACCATAGACCACATGTTTTCTATCGGCGAAAGATCTGGAGAGCGAGGCGGACGGGGAAGCAATTCAATCTGGCGATTGACGAAGAACCGTTGGACAATGCGTGCCACGTGTGGTCGCGCATTATCCTGTTGAAATATGGCTGTGGGCAAGCCCTGAAGGTAAGGAAGGACAACTGGCTCCAACACCTCGGAGATGTAGCGCTGGCTGTTTAAAGTACCGGCAATGCGTACTAGAGGTGTGCGAGAGTGATATCCAATACCGCCCCATACCATAATACCCGGTGCAGGACCAGTGTGGCGGTGGATAACGCAGCTGTTCAGCATCCTTTCTTCACGGTGTCTCCAGACTCGAATGCGACCATCGTGGTGTTGCAGACAGGAGCGTGACACGTCAGTAAAGACAATTTCGTTCCATTCTGCCGTCCACATCCTTCTGTCATCGCACCATTGGCGGCGGAGACGTCTGTGGTTCTGCGTCAAGGGTAGACAAAGCAATGGACGTCTTGCGGACAGACCACTCTGCTGCAAAATGCGTCGAATGGTACGCGCAGACACTGGATGATGCGTTACAGACTGCATGTGCTGTGCTATGGTTCGTGATGTGACTGAGCGATCCGTCACTGCCCTGCGCACAATTTGCCTGTCATCACGTGAATTGGTGCTCTGAGGTGGATGCTGTCGAACACGCCGGTCCGTCGTACCCTCCTGCATCCAATGATCATATATCCGCATTACAGTTGTTTGGTTTCGTCCAACACGACTACCGATTTCCCTGAAAGATAATCCACAATCTCGGTAGGCCACTATCCTTCCTCTGTCGAACTCGGATACTTGATCAAAAGAAGATCGCTGTTTTCGACGAGGCATAATTGATCGTTTTTTGAAAAAACCGCAAGAAAAACACAATCGCCGAACTTGAAATCGTCGAAATCTCCAAGCCTTAAATAGCGCTTTGAAGTGGCGCCACAGGCGCGTGTGATGTGCGACTGCGCTGAAATTCTAATCATTTGCATATCTCACCTCCGCTAATGCATGTTGTAAATTTCATGTTATTTGCATGTTTCCTTCAGGGTGTTGCATTTACAGTGGCTAGCAGTGTATTATGATTTTTTGAAATTGAATAACAATAGAATTTAGGAGGGTCTTGAAAAATATTTAAACTAAGAACTTTTTACTAGTTTGAGTATTATTCAAAAGTTATACAATGAGAAAATTATATATAATATAAATAAAATGAGAAAAAAAATATAGCATCGAATTTTTGTTATGGATCCTATCAATGTTAAAAACTATGTCATCTTCAGTTTCATAGTTTCAAAAAGCGGAAAAGACCAACTTTCTTATAAGTTTTCTACTATTTTCCGATTTTAACTAAACTTCTAATAACGTTTTAATTTATTTCTAGTTAAGTTAGGGGTGACCCGACGCTACGCCTATGGTTACGACTCACACTTTGAGAAACTTCTGGCTTAGAGTGTTGGGGTTCAACCATTTGGATTGCCAGGGTAGTAGTGAGTGAAGAGGGATTGCCTTGGGCCGCTTATGAAAAAATTGTAATACAGTTACTATATAAGTTGAAAAAGTTTCTTCAGTTTTACTTTTCATTACAACATTAAAAATAGAGGGCTACATAAACCTAAGTGTGATTTGAAACTAATGAATAAATTTCAAGCTAGATGGAAATGGTAGTGATATTTAATTCAAAAGTGCTGATTAGACATTTCTGTTTGAATTTTATATTTCGTATTTTTGAAAATGGTATTTCACAAATGCAAGCAGCGCCAAAAAGCGATGACAAGAATAAGTCCTTATTGTGAGGCGAGAGCTATTTTTGTCCGGGAACATAGGCCCTATAATGTTGTTGATACTATGGGGCCGCATTACTAGCCATTCATGGCCGTATGCAGTTTTCGTAACCAATCGTGCGAAATCGATTATTGTTCCTCCTCTTCGCAATTTATATGTTTTCTGAAACATTGACTTAAAAATAATATTTTCGACAAATCCTACATTCCCACCAATTTCCTTTTTAAATAATAAGAATCAAACACGAAATTTGTTATTTAACGGAATATAAACTTTTTAAAAAGATTTTTGATTTTCTCGATCCGCCCATAAATTTAGTTTTATATTGGGTAGTATAAATCTCACTCAGTGTATAATTTTTTTAAAAACTAGACCACAAAATTTCCCGCTACCCCTGTATAATGGGAAACAATTCCTAACGTACGATCCTGACTGGTAAAACGTTAACATTTTACTTAAAAGTAACTATTAAGACTGGTTCGCAAAGTTTTAAACTAATTTAAAGCAGAATAAATAGAAATTTAAATTAATGTCTTTGAAGTTTCATGAAGTTTCAGACTTTTGATAGAACCATTTTTTTTCTATCTAAGATCTGAAGAAATTAATGAAAACAAAGCAGTAAGATTAAATGTTTCAGTTCCATTCTTGCAAGGTTTTAAGAAATCTCATTTTATTAATAGTTCCATCAAGACAATTTTCATTGTTTTGTTTTAAACTGGTGTAATGGAAGGTTCTTAATTACACAATAAATATAATTTTATTCATCAAGTGCTCATCAACGATGTGAACAAGCTGTTGATCAACAATGTAAACAAGATGTTCATCAACATTGTGAACAAGATGTTCATCAATAATTGTAATAAGTGGTTCATCACTAATGAGGGTATTATGCGGCAAAGCATTGAAAACAAACCGAAAAAGTGTGAAGGGTTTTAGGAATGAGATCAAAATGTCACACCCCGGCAAGAAAAGTGACACACCTCAAAAATTTAGCTTGAACTAGCATTACAATAAAACTGATACAATTGCCTTCAGAACCCAACAAAAATCTCAAAATTGCTATTTTTTGACTTGAGTCACTTTTCTTACCGGTGTGCGATGTGAAAAATATTACAGTTTTAAGAAATCTCAATTTATTAAGAGTTCCATTAGGTAAACTTGAGTTGTTTTCTTTTATGAAAGGTTCTTGAATCCACAATAAATTACTGTTGTTCATTCATTGTTCATCGACAATGTGAAGGAGCTATTCTTCAACAATGTGAACGAGCTGTTCATCAACAGTAAAAGCTTCAAGCGGGAATTTCTCGGACGACAAAACAAATATGCAAAAGAGATTTTTAAGTATTGAATCCCGACTGTGAAAACGTTTAAGAATACAGGATCGAACCTAATTCAGTGCTCTGAACACGGCGTCTAGTAACTTTTAGTACCCGTAGGGTGGCGCTGTAAAATTGACGCTGTTGGAGTGTGAACGAAATCTTAACGAAATTTTGCATAACTGAGAGGAAAGCCTTATTAATACAGTACTACGATGTACCCTCCGTCAAACCAAATGGTTACAGTAGTAAACAAAGTTAAAACATGAAAGTTAAACGTCTGAAGCTATATTTCGAAAGGAATGAAAAAAAAATGCTGAATGCCCAGGAAGGAAACCAAAAAGTAAATTGACAAAAAATAGCGATGAAAATAAAAATTTAAAAATGCAAAAGTAAATAAGTACATAGGATCTAATCCGCCTGAAATTTATTTTCAAAAAGACGAATGAGAAAGTTCTACGTATCATTGACTAATTTCAAGGAGTAAATGCTAATAGCAACATTTTACAAGAAAGGTAAGTCAGTTATGGAATTCACCTAGTCAAAAGTTTTAGCGTCTGGAAATTTTAATTTGTCATCAATCTCTATTAAAGATCTCGAGATTTCATAATTAGAAATATATTTGGAAACCTTCCAGCCTTATTTTATGCATGTTATAAGGATTTGCTTAATCTTTCATTCTTTAAATTGTTTAGATCAACTTAAAAACAATAACTAGATGTTCAGATCTTTTTCAATTAGTATAATAAAAAGAGAAGAAGACGAACTTGATTGTATTTACACAGCATCTTTCCTCATGTGGTCATAAAAAAGCTGTCATAATATCTAGACTGCGAAATGCCTTAAGTATATGTTTTAGTTCCCAAAAGTTGGGGAGAGTTCCAATTGTCTAAAAAGTTGAAAGTTTCATAAATGCATGCATATATCTCAAGCTAGATTTAAAGAAGTTGATACATAAACGAGTATTTAACAATTTGTTAGTACACTATGACATTGCGAATGATGAATGCAGTACATTAAATCTTAAGTGCCCCCGATAATTAATCAGTGCCCATAGGGAGACAAATATAGAGTTAAAATAACGTTAAAAATAAATAAGACGAAAAATATCTTTAGATCCCTAAAATCTTCCGATCATTATGTTATCCATCATTCTGTTCGGCGAAGTGTCACATAAATCTTACATCAAAAGTGACTACTCTCTTTTCCTCCTAACGATTAATTCTCGAATGACTTTATTTGTTGTCCTAAAAGAGTCAAAGTTCGATCGTTGAACACAGTTGAACGAAGTCCAGAAAAGTTTGTTAAACAGCTGAAATAATTGAAGGATAATTTTTGATTTCGGGAAGAAAGTGACGGGGTCGATACTGAATGAATGTTGTAAAAGAGAAGTCATGTTTCTTCCGAAAGAGAAATTCAGTAATGATGGAGAATGTACCATTTTAAGATTTTGGTTAAATGAATTAGGCTATTAACTTCTAAAATTATCTTTAGTAAGGATTTATTCAAATAATTTATCAAAGTAAAACTGTTAATGGAATAAAATTCAAATGATGTGGGCTTGGTCATAATTAAATGATAAATACTTTCCCGTTTAAATTGTTAGACACAATTGTTAGAGACTTAAATCATTTTATTTCTTTCTTCATAACTATTTTTATCTAGAGTAGATATCCTCTAAAATAAGGAGCATAAAATTATTTTTTGAGAGTGAGGAGAGTGGAGGCTAAAATTCATTTATGTCACTGAGATAAAATATATTGTTAATGAACTTTAATAAACAGCCTAAGGTAGATGGAATATGTAATAAACATGAACAGCAGTTATGTCACTCTATATTTATCAATATAAAATAAACTTAATCCGCTAGTTGAATATAAAATTTCATGAATGAGAAAATGGACGATTTGCATGAATTTTATCACATGTGAAGATCAAAAATATAATCATTGCAATGATCATAATTGATGTTGTTACCTTCAGATAGTTTTAACAATCATATGTAACTCAAAACTAAATCTCTCTTTTAACAACAGAAAATAATCGGTTTATCAGACTACTTCCCGGGGGTGCGATGCAACTTTATCTTTCTGTTGTCTATATTTAATCGATTCGTTTTCCGTAACATGATACGACACAGAGATTTCATTAAATAACATACATCCCTCTTCAAACTGTGTGACCGTCACCTAACAACTTCACGCACAGCTAATAAGATATTAAACATTATTTACTGCCGAAAGTACGTACGAATTAAAGCGTGGGTTTAAGAATGTAAAGCAAGCATTTTCTTTATTATTATTTTCCTTAAAATGTTATTCTCTCTTGGAAGAAAACTCGAGTCCTGTAATTAGGATAATTGATGTACTATGTGGGTGGACCATTCGAGAAGTAAACAAGTTTGGAACGCTGTTAAATGAATTTCGATGTACTGAATTCAAATAATAAACACTTCACTGGCAAGGAAATTATTTCAGATAATATTAATGAGAGTCTGGAAGAAAATGAGCGACAATTATTCAGTACCGTGTTTCTCTTAATGGGATTTTTTTAACGGTATTAATGGAGTACTCCGCAATGGCTGTCTCTCAAGCAATTTTTCGATTATATACGATTATGTACGATTCATATTTATGCATGAACGGCAAATATGAATCGATTTGCATTCGACGTTAACATTTTGTTAGATTTCCTCGGTTGCGTTAATTCAGTCGGTAGAACATTGGTTTCGCTATGTTAGATGGCATGGATTTGATTTTCGGTCGTGACAGACGGCCGTTTCAGAGACCTTCAACCTTTTTAAAGAATGATTTTGAAATGCTAGCGAATACATTACAAAAATTCGTGGGGAGACGACTGTCAGCTTCGTCGAAAAAGAGTTAATATTTATTTTTTAAATAACTACATTTTAACATTCTGAGCCAAGGGAGTTTGAAAGAAAGGGGAAAATGAGAACAAGGTTGGTTTGGTGTTTTGTGCCGAGCACTACAGTAAAGTGTTGCTACAAGGGTTTCTAATTAGACCGAGACATGCAGCTTAAGGCCGATTCTGAACGTGTACAAATATGCATGCCAATAGTGGGACTCGCATCCATAGGCTCTGATACCGAATGCCAGCGTCATAGCCATATGATCATCATCCGGCAGAGAACAAGGAAAATTCAAATATATGATTCGAGATTAATTAGAAGAAAACCGGTTCCGAGGTTAGAAATGCCGACACTGACGAGAGATCTTTACAATTTGGTGAAATAGAATTCTGACTATTAATATTGTTTTGCTTTTATTTTAACTTTCAACTAATTAATACTCTATATTTTTTGCCCTTTTACAATAATTGCATTAACTTTTATTATTTTTTTAGATAGCTTCGCTTAATCAGTCTTGTTGGAATGTGCTCTTCATAAAGGTCTCTAATTTTATAGACTCCCTTTTTGGGATAAGTATTCACAAAATGTGTATATGGGTTAACTTCAAGTTGTTATTTCTATATGTTCCCAAATGTTATGGTTTTGTAAATTGGCAACATTATCATACCCTCATACCTGAAATTTACATATTTTTAATGACTTCTGACTATTATACTGAGTAAAATCATGCACTATATTCTTTATAGATATAGACACAAATATCATCTTCCTGTGTTTACATTTCAGATTCTTTTCTTATCATATCTCGTCTTTCTTATTCGTTGGTTGTAGTAAATCTTTTTACGGTCATGCACCTCGATTTTTAATTGGCTTGTTGTAAAGTGTTTTTTTTTTTGGGGGGGGGGGGGGTTTATGAGATCACGTGATAGCTTTATATGATGCTAATAAAGAAATCTGTATATTTAAGTTGCTAAGCTGATTCTTTGGGCAGTTCGCCAGAGAAAACTACTGCATCAATGTACTTCATTTTGGTCTTAAACGAAAGATTTTAATCTCTAGATGTGTCAAATTTGGTTTTCGTAAACGCAATTTCTATTAATAAGCGATAATTTACATTGAAAAAAATTGCTTTCTACGAATGTCCAGTGACATGTTTAAATCTGGCTTTAGACACTCACTAAGCACGAGGCCGAATAAACAAATTACAGTGACATGTTTCTGCGCATGCTGGGTGACATGTTTAAATCTGTCTTTAGATACTTACTAAGCACGAGGCCGCAAAAACATGTTAATTTGTTAATTCCGAGAAATCTGTCTAGCTCTCTATCTGCCATTTTTATTTTTATTTATGCTTGTGTGATAAAGAATTAAATCTGACGGGTTACTGAGTACCCATACCAAATTTTTAGTTTGTCACTGAGAAACCCTATTTATTTTTATTGGATTCAATAGTAATTTTCTTAAGTGTAAATCTATTTTCATAATATAATGATTTTCAACATTTGGCAATGATGTGTTGAGTATAATTTGTGTATTAGTAAATTTATTTACTATCTAGCCGTCGTGTTTTGACGGGTACCAACTTGTGAATTTTTAAAATAATCTGATTTCAATTTTTAACTAAATGATGTGAATTTACAATACACAAAGACTGGATGATGTATATGAAGTGTATAAAAGATGTATATGAAGCTCCTACCATTAAACCTAATTCAAAAGTCTGATCTTTAACTCAATAGCGTTTTTATTTTTATTTTCAGGCATTTAGTAATAAAACCATTAGCCTCGTATCTTCCCAATACCTTTTCACAGTAAAATTAAAATCTCTTGAGTACAAAAAAAGGGTACTTCCGTTCATAGACAGTTCTGATCTGCACAGAAACCGATTAGGAGTATTTTTAATAACTACAACACCACGTAACACAGTGTGCGGACGTTTAGTGTTGCGTATGGAATGAAGGTCAACTACAGTGTGCGTGACGTATCACTACGTGTCTTTCCTGGTTATATCCTATCAGTAGATGAAATTCATACATCCATTTTGGCACGGGCTATCAATCTCATTCTAAGTTTCACTCACCTTTTTTATATAATGCTGCTTGAACTGGTATATTACGTTCAGTTCCTTGCTACTTTTCTCAATTTCTTTTCTCATACACGCACACAAATAAAAGTTATAAGCACACAAATAAGTTTGAAAAAATTCCAAATGACAAAAAGATTTAAGATGTAAACGGACGAGAAACTAAAAATAATGGAGTTCTTACTTTGTGCTGTTTAAAAACTAATAAAATAACTTAGTTTCTCTAAATAGACCATTACCTTTTACAGTTCCCTTTCAAGAAATCAACAGAAAATTTAAAATTACTCAAGCAATTCGTAAATAATTGAATTACAATTCTTTCCTTATATATAGTTAACTAATTTACTTTACTAGAGGTAGTTTTTCGTGTCTATTAATTGTTTTGAATAGAAGTATTACGGTTATTTCTATATTTTTATATAGAGTAATACATTTATTTAGGTCCAACTGAAAATCTAATTGTTGATCGCTAAAGCATCCTTAACTTCTCTTATTCCCAAAAGTTTCGTTTCAAAAAGCTCATTGTTTTTCTTAACTCCCATAAAATTAACTGCCCTTTGATTTCGAAAATTTATTTACTTCTCTGTGTACAGTTTATTTGAATTTGTAAGTTAATTGTGTTGAAATCGGGAAAAAGTTAACGGAAATAAGATTTATCTTTTTTAAGTTGAATATCCTTTAATTTTATCGTCTCGTATAGAATAATGCATCCTGTATACGTAAAATAATACAAATGAGGTCAAAAATTCAGAGTACTTGCCTGCATTATATGAACATTATGAAAAAAAAAGAGATTAGATTAAGGGATCGAGATCAACTTTGTGAAAATAAATCTAAAGTTCATTAATTTTTTTCTTACTTATAATCTTGTGTTTCTGGCGCTAAGAAAAATAGAAAGAAAAGAAAAAGTGATTACAAATACTGCATTCTTGCATCTCGCTCAGGTCTAGGGCGGAAATTGGAGGTATATATAATAGTCAGATTATCTTAGTTATCTTATAACCAAATTAAATAGCTTATGCCATTAACCCCAAGTTATGCGTAAGATTTATTATTATAAATATCATACGAAAACAATGGTTCAAGGTTTGCCAAAAAATGGTAAGGAGAACTCCTAATCTTTTAGTGGCAGCTAAAAAATTATATTTATAGATGGATTGCATAAATGAAGAATTATAAAGGGAGTTAAAGAAGGATTAAATGACAAAGATGGATAATTAACTGTAATGAATACAGTGAAAAATATTTTTCATTTAAGTTTAAAGGAACTTGGGAGCTTTCTATATGGAAAAAAAGATATAAAAAATTAGTAGGAAACATATAACGAAAAAATACTCACACGCTGGAGGCGTTAAATGAAGTTTTCGCGTCTCCAATAGACATGAAATATAAACAAATAAAATTCCTTATCTAGAGAAAAAATTCACTAATTAGCAATGCGAGGTAAACTACTACGGCTTTAAATGGGGTAAATAAAAGCTCATTTTATTAGATGAACAGGGTGAAACAACAACAAATGAAGTCTGAAGGTAACACAATTTTAGCAATATTTGAGAAAATTGAATATTAATGTACAAGCGTAGAATTTGTCTGAATACCTAGAGTTAGGTAGAAATTGTAGAATATAAACTTGATGTCTAGTAATTCAGGATTTGGGAAGTCCTAACTCAAAGCATTTAACGAAACATAATGACATTTTAGATATAACTTTTTCTATACCTTTCAGTGTTCTTTCAAAATTTGGTAAATTTTAGTTACATTGCCACTTTTCAAGAGTGACGAATAGCAGAGAAGTTATTTTATTAATTCTTGATAAAATTTAACCAAAATCGTGAATTTCGTGTTTGCGCTCATTCATGTATCAGTCATGATTAAGTAGCATACGGAAAATTAATTAAGCGAATTTTCCCATATTTACGTAAAGATCTGTATCACTAGCTTGTAAGATATTTTTCAATCAATCAATTGCATTAGATTCCTTTTTAATCCGTTGCATTATGCATGCGACATCGTTCTTCTGCCTTTTGAACGTAACATGAGAACAAGATCTCAGAATACGTAGCGTTGTAACCCATTTTCTACATTTACAGAAGCTTATTATCGCCTGGATACTTGTTAGGCCCGATAATTTTCATTCGATCCCTGTGGTCCAACAAGAGCCGGACGATGGCTGAATGGCTGGGACTCTGGCATTCGCTACTAGAGCCTGTGGGTTCGAGTCCCACTCTTGGCATGGATATTTGTAGCCATTCGGCATCAGCTTTAATCCTTCGGTGGGAACATGATTATTTTCCCGCTTAGTGGAAAGATCTGCCTGTTAGGCAGATGTCGATGGAATATCTCTTTCCCAGGTATTTATTCCTAACTAGAAATTCAGAGGATATTTGTTAATATTACATTTCATGGTAGCCACAATCGTCAAACCATTTCTCTTTAATTCTTGACCAGCTTCTATTGAACAGAACCAATTATCACTGGTTATATTACGGTTCGTTTTGTAGAGGTATTTTAGAAAATCAGTCTTATTCAGCCTTCGTTTCAAAACAGGTAACATAAAACAGGGTTTGGCCGAAGTTGTCCCCAGAATCTTTAAAAAGTCAAACCTTGAAAAATTTTCAGCCTTACTATACATTTTATACAAAAGGTATGACGAATATCTGCCTGACAGTCAGATATTTAAACATACTTTAGTGGGGATATCTGTCTAGTAGACAGACAATGTTCTAAAAAATGGCACGTACCTGAACCATAGAAGGCTGGCGTCACGAATCGCCCGTTCCCACTGAGGACAAGATGTTGACTGAAGCACTTGTAGACTCACAGTACCCAAGGGCGAAAGGTGGGGTCCCCAGCGTTGAATGGAGAACCCATAGCTGTCTGAGAGACAAGTCTTCCCACTTAAGGGTTAAGCTATAGGTCTCAGTTTAATTAACCATCGTGTAGCAAAAAATGACAGTAGCGCTCCAAACCAAACAGTCCAACAGGAAATCACTCGTCAAAACTCCACAATTTGATTACGAATAATAATGTCATAAAAAATAAACAATTAAAAACTTTTTACATTTTCCATCAATAATAAAACATGGCAAACCTTTTTATATGCAGCTTTTTCACTCCGGGATTCCAGGTTTTTAAAATATCCCTCGATGTACAAAAGGGAATTCAAAACAAAGACTTTTAATGAGATGTGCGCGTCTTTCCTGTCTCTCACAAGATAACGATTCATTAGTAGCAGAGATAATATAATTATCTGAATCGTATCTAGGAGAAAAGATCTGCCCCACCAAGATTTAATGAATGGTTGCTCATGACATATATCCAGAAAAAAAATTCCCTTTTCTAATTTTATTAGCGAGCATGGTTATCGATTGGAGCCGCGTCACTGACTCTTCGTTTATAATTAGGCAGTGATTGTTCTGTTGAAAACAAAACTTATACAGTCGATTATGACACGATAAAATGGATTTTGCGAGGGGAAATCGCAAAAGGTTATCTATATTATTAATACTTTCATTATCCGTAACTGTTTATTAAGCTATATGTAACATGTCTATACCGAAATTTCAGTGACAAATACAGTTTTTATTACAAGCATCAAATGTTTTATAAAATTGAGAAGAACTCAAAAATAAATTTTTGAAAATTTAGCATAACCGTCTCGTAAAAGTTTCCGTCAGAGTGGAAACTCAGCATACTTTGTCCTATTCATAAAAAAGCTGACAAGCTAATCTACTCAAATCATAGAGGTAACAGTCTCCTAAACACTTCCTATAAAATTTTGTCATTTATTCTATTTACCAGATTATCACCATTGGTTTCAGCTTCCTTAAAGAGGAAGCACTTGTCGTCAAACATTCGCCTATCCTACGCCGCAGTTTACTGTCCATTTCTTTATGGGGGCACTATATAGACGAACAGCATTACCCCCTACGAAGGACTACATAAACGGATGCATATTTCATGGCGCGACGCTGGGATTCGATCAGAGCACCCTCAGCACCGAAACCAGTGCGCTGTACCACCGGACCGCCACAAGCCCCTATTGTTTTAAGCTATCATTGTGGATTTCGCAATGCAATGAAATGTTCAAACTCAAAGCGGGGGGGTGGGGGGTGGGGTCCAATTGCATTGCGGATCGAATTGCAATGAGCGTGAAATGAAATATTGCATGCATGCAAACCACTATTTAATTGCATTGCATGAATGTAATTTTTCATTCATTTAATTTTTTGAATTACATTAATGCAAAAAATTAATTATATTTTTTGCATGAATTATAATACAAAATATACAATTTAAAATTATATGTTTGAATTGTTTTTGCACTATCTCAGTACACATACACATCAAGTTTCGCTCCGCTCCGACTATAGATTCGTTTCAAAAGTATATAAGTTTTCATAAGTATATCCGTAAGTATAAGTTTAAATTTTGTAATCTTGTAAAGGTATTTTGATTGACATGTAATTGGATCATTTTATTATGTGCGTCATAAAATTTCACTTTAAAAAAATGTAAATGTACATTGCCACCTCAAACCGGTTGTCAAATCTTATCGTCAATTGGGGTTTACATTATACATTGATAAATATGTAATATGCTCACAATAACGAGAGAGTACTTATATTTAGGTAAACATACGCATTAATAGATATACATACATAGTCGTTTCATATACACATTCTACATTGCATATGGATTTAACACTCACGCTTATAATACAAAGTATTTTCATAAGCACAGATTGAAACACATATACGTTATCATACATCTATTCAACATTTCTGTTAGACTAAATAATCTTTTAAAATTTTAATTTCGCTACGAGCAAAGACAAATTCTACTATTTGCTACGATGTTCTCTTAAGCCCAATTAACAAGTCGCTAATGATCCAAAAATTACTCTGCAGCTGCTAGTTTCAAACTTTCGTCGAAAACTACCTCCGTAAGACAAAGCAGGTGACGCAATAAGTTTCACGAAACGTTTGTAAATGATAATGGAGATGGATTCTCACACGTGAGCCACTGAAACAATTAATGCCCATTAAAATGTCATTATATTGCACGCCATTGAAGATATTTTCTCTGATTCATGTGAGTGGTTAATATCCAAAAGGAAAAGTTACACAAGAGTTTTAATGATAGGGACTAGTGATCAAGGTTTTCATTTACTAGCAGTTACACTGAAAGGAGAATTAGTATAATTTTTAAAAGCAAATGCCGATATCATATTAAAATTAAGTGCATACATTTCTTTTAAGTAAATGGAGGACAAATTTTATAATTTACTGTTCATACTGAGGTTACATTTAGAGAAATAATGAGGTTAAATTAGCAACAGCTGTCCTTTCGTGATCATTCTTATCAAACGTTTCACTCCAGATAAACAAAACGGCAAATCATAAACAATTTATATCTCACTCCTGCCATGACTTAAAACTGCCATTTAAAAATTTAGGATTTATAAATCTCTTAAAGAATTATTATAATGCAAAGGGTTTACGCCTGTTGAAGATTAATTCTAACAGGATGTCTTAAGGCTTTGTACTAACCCTATCGGATTGGCCCACCTCAAGTTAACCTATAGAGAAAATTTGTCAAAGGATTGCCGACTTGGATTTAAAGATTTTTTAAAAAATGTACTCCGTAATAAAGAGAGAAATTTTACAACTTGGGGCATTTTTCGTTTTTTTAAATGCGAATAATATTTTAAAAATTAAATTATTCGGTGTGGGGGGGGGGGGAATGGGGTATAGTGTGTTTTAAATACTCATAAATTCCTTTAGTGGATGAAATTTATAAAATGAATCCTGTTACAAGGTGCAGAAATGTTCTGAGTATCTGAAAATACCCTTTTTTGGATTCTCAGCATTTATTTAGCTGTAAATAATAGACAAGTTCTCTCCATAGGTAAACAATGAGTTAGGCGAATTCAATAGGGTTAGTATACAACAGCCTAAAGCGACAATCTTGTTTTCAACAATTCATTTAAAAAGTTAACTACCAATAGTTGCTAACCTGGTACAATGTTGGAAATTGATTTATGAAAACACGATTTTTTAACAAAAACATTTTTAATATTCATTAAAAATTAATGAAATTTCATACATTATACATACTATGTATAACAAATGAGTTACAAAAATAAAATTTCATACATAATAATAAACAAAAGCATAAGATCAAAAATTAGATTTTTGTAACATACAAACATGGAAATTGATTTATGAAATATCACATTTCATTGATATTAATAGATAGTAATGCCGCCTTTCTTCATTAAAGTTTCTTTCATTCTAGATGACATTGGTAAAACAAGATTTTGAATGTACTTGTGATCAATTAGTTTCCAGTTTTGACAAATTGAAGCTTTCAATTCTACAAGTGATATTTAATGCATCCCATCTGCATAAACCATCGAACAAGCTGTTCCCAAACGTTTTCGATGGGGTACAGATCAGGACTATTAGGTGGATGATCAAAAAGAACAATATTATGTTCGTGAAACCAATCTTTCATTGCTTTTGAAGTGTGAATCCTTGCATTGTCTTGAATGAAGATGTAATCTAAACTATAATATTGCCATGCAAATGGAAGAAGGGAATTTTCTAAAAATAAGCTGTAATCATATGAATTCTGGTGACCATTTATAAATACAATTTCACTTCTGCCACCATAAGCAATCGCTGTCCAAACCATCAAACTTCTGCCACCAAAATTTCTGCTGAATGTAGATTTTGGTTCTTTTTGGAGATCTCTCCAATAATACTTCACACCATCAGGGCCATCCAAATTAAATTTCTTTTCATCGGAGAAAATGACTTTCTTTCAATTGTGGCCCATTTTCATGTACTTCTCACAAAACTGAAAACTCATCTGCTTGTGACGCAGAAGTATCTTTCTAAACTTCATCTTCGAGAATCTCAAGCTCCATGAAGAATGTAAAATTTGCCTAACTCTTCTAGGAATAACAGGAAGGGATGGATCTGCACAAATCTGCTTTGAATTGTGGCCGGTTTTTGATAGAAGCTGAAGAATCCCCCTTTTCTCCATCTCAGTTAAACGTGGATTACCATTTTTGTTAAAATTTTTGCAATAATTAGCTGAATCTTTTCTATAGTTATATATCACACCAACTGGTCTTTAAATTAATTTACTAATTTCCGGAACAGATTTTCCACATTCTAGATATGCATCGATATTGGCTCTTTCGTTCACAGACAAAACCTTTCGTTTACCCATCGTGAAAAGTATGACTGAAAGGTATTGCTTCCAATATATAACGCTTTTTATGTCTACTGCGCATGTCACGTTACTTGGTTTTATGCAAATTTTTGTCACATTACTTCAGAATAGCCAATGAAATGTGATATTTCATAAATCAATTTCCATGTTTGTAAGTAATAAAAGTCTAATTTTTACCTTATGTTTTTGTTTATCATTATGTATGAAATTTCATTTTTGTAAATCATTTGTTATACATAGCATGTATAATGTATGAAATTTCATTCATTTTTAATGAATATGAAAGAAGTCTTTGTTAATAATCCGTGTTTTCATAAATCAATTTCCAACAGTGTATATTCTTCAACGGTGGAAAATATTGCCTAGGAGAAGTGCACTTCACATAATGTCAAATTAAAAGGGTACATTCATTTTCAAATCAACAATATTCACAATATTTTAAATGTATACCTTTTCGTGCGTATATCACTTTTTAATATTTCACATCACAAAAACGGCATAAATCAGAAAATTGTTTGAATGTCTGTCGAGAAATCGCCAAGCAATTAAAAAAAGTTCTGATACGGAATATGCATTCTGGTTATATAAGAGGATACCTATTGATTTTGGCATTCAGAAGAATTCGACCTCAGATTTTCGGAAAAAAGATTTATTTTCTAAAATGAATGCATATTCGTAATTTTATATTTGTCTTCATGAATAAAAAATAACAAGTTCAAGGTGACGAGGCGAATCCTTTTTTAACTAGAACAAAACTGCTACAAAAAAATATTTTTATTGTAATATTCGAATGTTAAACTCTTCTCTGTTGAAAACGAAATTTAAGAAATATCCAAATCCAATGCAATATTATATTTGTGTTTCGGGAGTTATGTAACAAAATTCAGATATCAGTTATTGTGAATCTGAAACTCTTCGCTTCTATCATGCGTAAAAATAAGTCGAAAGTAATGTATTATTTACTCTATTTTAATCAAAGTATTCGAGGAGAAACAGTCAAATATTGTCAAGCTCGCCAGACTAGATACTTGCGTTATACATTGTCGTCGTGTCTGTTTACGGTAACTCTACTCAAAACGAATGATGTGCATGAGATTGGAAAAACGTGTCTTTGGAGAGTTTTCGAAGTGAAAAACAATCATAATTTGTTACATGCCAGAAATGTAAGAAAAAAAATGCTATGAGGTTACGCTAAGTTGTCTGTTAAATAAACAAATTTGAAATTGACATTCTGTATGAAGGGGACAAGGTACCTTCAACCTCGAATGTTTAAATTTTCAATTTTTATAACTACATACAGAATGAGAATAATTAATATTCATTAATATTCTTCTTTACTACATTAAAAATCCTTAGAATTAAAAATTAGGATTTTTTGGCAGAATAATGCCTCTTTTTCAAAATTGTTTTAAAAAATTCTGGCATTTTTCAAAAGGCTCCATGAACATTCTATATCGTTTAAAAACCTTAATTTTTTTCATATTTTAGGTTTACCATATATATATAAACATAACTGTGCATTGAATTTTTTTAGTATGTATCTAATACCATAAATAATTTTTTCTTCAGTCTGCCAAACATTTTTTTAGGGTGTCCGAAATATTGCCCCTCTGCCTAATATCGCCTACTCGTGTTTCCAAAGTACGATTCGCGCTATGTATGAGAAAATGCAGTAACTTCTTAGTTCTGGGTTTTTACTAACAGCGGCACTAGCAACAAAGCTCTTATCACTGACAACAGAAACTACGTATATGGCGTCTGAAGTTGTTTTGGATGTTGTCTTCGCAAATTTTGTCTCCAAAGAATCCAGTGAATGACCAGTAGGTGCATCCAAATTCTAATTTTGCTTATACCATTTGAAAGTGCATTAAACAGAGAATACAGAGGTGCTATTATTTTGCTAGTAACGCTTTTTAATATGTGCTACTAATGTCGCCTGGTGGGTGGTAATATGTACAGAGGTAGGCGATATTAGGAACCGCTCTGGGTTTTACTGGAAATTTCAATTTTTCCATTTCAGCTACATAACTTAAAATGGTACTGGTTTTGGAGCTGGTTGATCTCAGTATACCAAAGGGAATACATTCGAACCCCGTTATAGCGAACCTGGGATATAATGAACTCCCGGATATAACGAACGAAATTTTTGGTACCGCCGTTTTCCTATTCTATTTAATGCTAATTTACCCTTTTATAGCGAACCTCCGAAATGTTAAGAATCGGCTATAACGAACCTTTTTTTTCAGTCGACTGATTTTTTTTTTTAAATTTTTTCCGCAGTTGTGAAAACATGACTTCGACTCTGATTTCATATGGAAATGTATGTCAGCTAGTGAAACACGGAGCAAATCAGCGATAAGTCTGTTTATTCAAGGGTAGAAACATCTGCATTCTTTCCCTTTTATGGTACATCCACATTCAAGCAGAAATTCTGCAGGGAAGTACCCCCAACTCTTGTCATCACATTAGTCACGGTAACCCTACCCGTCGGGTAGGGTTCACTTCACTCTCATCCCCCATTCCCGCCCCCAAAGTCCCTCCTTTTTCTTTGATGCTCTGCGGCAAAGACCAACTAGACACAAGATCAGTGCAGGACTGCCCTGCAGACCGCTGCCCATAAATCACTCGTTTCCCCTGCAGAGTACTGAGGAGAGCATGAATGTGAACGCGCTATGACGATAGCCACTCTGCAGTTGTAATCCCGCCAGTAATTCGGTAAGCGAAACCACAGTAAGAGGAGGAAGGGGAGGGGAAAGGTTCCCCAAACGCTCGAGGAGAACAAGTAAAAGAATGAACAGTATAGCATATGCGCACCCGAGAACAAGGGGAAAGGTCAACTCAGGGTCGAGCCGGAAGATTCATTTCCACCCGCAGGTGGAAGGGAAGTCATTTCATCTAATTCACCTATTTGAGTGTTTATCACAAGTTAAAAATTCGCTTTTAAGAAATCATTAGGTACATCATGTCGAGCAAGCGTAAAGCATTCTGCATCGAAGAAAAAGTAAATATCATAAGAGAAATACAAAATGGAGGTAGCCAAGTTGACATTTGCCGAAAAAAAGATTTATCGAAAACTACAGTTGGAACAATATGGAAAAACAGAGAAAGCATATTTTCTGCTTTCGAGAAAAATTTGAACTCCTAAAAAAAATTAAGTATAGCTGACCATCAAGAAGTGGAAGAAGGTTTATTAAAATGGTTCAGCATTCAAAGAAGCCAAAATGTACCAATTTCTGGTCAAATGCTTCAGTCAAAAGCTGATGAATTTGCCAGTAAATTTGGAATTCCATTTTCGTGTTCTAATGGATGGTTAGACAGATTCAAGAAGCGGAACAGCATATCTTCCGGAAAAATTGTCGAAGAATCGGGAGATGTTTCAACATCCAACATCGATACGTGGAAAGAAAATATTTGGAATGACATCTCTAGTGAATATGACGAGAATGACATATTTAATGCTGATGAAGCTGCACTGTTTTACAAGATGACACCAAACCAGACATTAAAATTTAATGGAGAGACATGTAATGGCGGAAACTTGTCGAAAGACAGAATCACATTTCTTGTGTGTGCTAATATGAGTGGAACTGAACGTCTTAAGCTTCTAGTAATTGAAAAATCTAAACATCCCAGATGCTTCAAAAATATCAAACGGCTTCCTGTTTCTTATGAAGCCAACCGTAAGGCGTGGATGACTAAGGAATTGTTTGAAAAAGAACTTCGAAAGTGGGATCGTGAACTTTCAGCTACAAAACGGAAAATTCTACTTCTGCTTGACAATTGTAGTGCACACAAAAACGATAAACAGTTACAATCGATTAGAATTGTTCTCTTTCCCCCGAATGCAACTTCTGTAGTACAGCCTATGGACCAGGGTGTCATCAGAAGCCTTAAATGTCATTACAGGAAGCAGCTCATTTTACGAATTTTAGAAGGATATGATAAAAATGTAAAATGTGACGTTTCTCTTCTTGATGCACTTATAATGCTCGAAAAATCGTGGCGGCTTGTTACAGATTCTACAATTAGAAAATGTTTTCGACATACTGGCCTAGCAAATAATGTTGAAGAAGAAGATGATGAAGATTTACCTATCGCGATGTGGATAGAAAAACACAATATTTCCTCATTCTCGTATTGTGACATGCAATTGTTCGAAACATTTGATGATGAAATCATTAGATGTGAAAGTCCGACTGATGAAGATATTGTGGAAGAAATTAAAATGAATCATTCTGAAATCGAAGATTCTGTATCTGATGCTGATGAAGAGGACCACATAAATGATGAAATTCCCACCATCTTAGATGCTACAGCAGCAATGCGTGTAATTAATAAGTTTTTTTTCCACACAAACAGTGGAAGAAAGAGTGTTGCAGTCATTTGACGTACTGGACAAAGAAATTCATATAATGTTTTTGAAATCGGTATCACGTCAGCAGAAGATTACCGATTATTTCTGTAACAAAACAGTGAGCAAGAATTAAAGGTAAAATGAATTTATATCCATTTGTATTTCATTTTTATTTAGTTTAATTAGTATTGTATCAGTTTAATGTTATCGATTTTAGTCAATTTAATTCATTAATGGTCATTTTTAATAGATTTTATAGTTTTTTAATACATCATTATTGAATACACATAGCAACTAATGAGTTATACATTTTGTGAACATTTTTCTTAACGGTTCGGATATAGCGAACCACCGGATATAGCGAACCAAACCTTTGGTCCCTTGAAGTTCGTTATAACGGGGTTCGACTGTAGTTCTTAGTGATGTTCTTTGAGTTTCAAGCCTAATCAGAAACTTAAAAATGTTAGAGTAGGCGATATTTGGGACATCTACCCAAATATTTTTGTATGTTTTTATTTTATTCAATGATCTATAAATTCGGAATATATTTACAGTATCAATAAATTAAGCACGATTTTGTGACAAACTTTTCAGTTAACAATACCGAGAAATATGGAAGAAATCAGAAGAAATTTAATGCGCATGGAGCATTTTGAAAAATCCTAGCATATTTAAAGAAATTTTTCATAAACAGTTCTACCATAAAATACTCGTACTTGTGTGAACACCAAGTGTCTTCAATGAAGAAAAAAGAATATTAATTTTTCTCATTTGTATAAAGCGTAAAATACTGAAAATTGAAAAAAAAAGAAGTTTAAGGTCTCCTATCCCTTTATACGTTGCATCCTATGAATAATAATACGAGTATATATCTCTAATAGCGCTGTTAGAAGTAAATAGACATTTCAATAAACCTGCTTGAAGGTAACAGACATCCTGATTTTTCGTCTACGAGACTAATACTGAAATTTTGATTTGAATTGAATTAATGTTAAAGAAATTCGTTCTATTTAAAAAAACATACTTCCATTGTCTGCATCCCTCTTCTTACAAAGGCACATGCTCTGATAAAAAGAATATGTCCGAAATCCCTTTCCCAGTGAGTTTAAAGTTCTTAATGAACCTGTTTTTCTAAGACAGAATCTTCGCCCGAAGGTAATCTCCCCATCGCTATTAAAAGTCCACAAACGTTAATTAATTCTGAGAGAAATTCGTTTTTAAGTCTCTTAAATAATTACTGCACATCTGGAAAGGCGTTAAATCTCTAGAGGCATTGGAGATTCGCCTGTGATTACATAAGTCGGTTAAGGCTGCTAAGTAATTTAAAAATTATTATGTGGATTCTTATTATTTTCGTGGAACTTTCTTATTTTCATGAAACTCTCATACGCCGTTAAGTATGCTGTTCTAATTTTGAAAGGAAATTAAACCCACTTGCAAATATTTATATTTTAGGTACAGACATAATCGTTTATTAGGATTTTGATGGCATAGATAATGGAAGAATGAAGAATAGGAGAGAATTGTTCATTATATATATATATATATATATATATATATATATATATATATATATATATATATATATATATATATATATATATATATTTATATATATATATATATTATATATATATATATATATATATATATATATATATATATATATATATATATATATATATATATAATCTAGAGGGCCGCGTATTGAATTGCAACCCCGAGACTACTATACTTAATAAATCAGTACTCAATAAAGGGCAGAGTCACGTCACTTCCACGAACACTACATATTGACATTAAGGACTATTTACATATGATGAATAACGGTGCATATATCGTTACACGTCAGGCCGTGCCAGACCTCCACAGATCTGAATGGGTTAAACAACGCAGCCGTCTGCCGCTTATAGGGGCCAACGTTGACCCGTAGAGATTAATTCTCCTGTCACAGCCCAGCCCGTCTGCTGCTAGGCACCTCTCGCCTGGTCGGGATCCGATCTTAGTCTCCCCAGTTCATCTCTCGGAATCCTAGTAGTGCTGTCGTCGCATGACGTACGCGGCGACATATAGCTCATAGCCGGAGCCATGGTTTAATACAATTCCCATAACTCAGACGTCCTACCAATGCTGACGCCCTCGGCAGCGGTATGTCGTATCATTACCTTCATCACGTTTAACACACTAGTACAGACGAAACAAGAACAATGTAGCAAACGAAAAAGTAATATGCTGTTCCCAGTCGGTCATGGCTCTTTTTCTGAAAGTTTAGTCAGAGCAAGTGGACTAACACGGTACAACATATTCACTGTAGTACTTTAAAAACACACACTCAGTTGCACCGATTTTGAGTTAATATGCACAATTCGTCTTTAAACTACAGCACTTAACGTCATCAAAAACACACACACAAAAAAAACACTCAGTTGCACCAAGTTCTTGTTTAAATGCAGACTTCATCACTTAACTACAGCAATTAACGTGATCAAAAACAAAAACAAAACACTTCGTGACTCATGTATCAATGACACTTAAAGCTACCATAAGGGCCAAACAAAACCCTTGAAAATCATAGTGCCCTTCATGAAAATTAATTGGTGCGCACACTGAGCTCTTTACGATGACACCCATAACGTTCATTAATCTTTCTTTTCACACATTTGAAATACACTATCACAAGTGGATTTGCTAAATATGCGGAACTTTGTAGTATCACAATCACTTTTTTGCACTCTCGAATCTGTTCTTCTACTACTTTTGATTCTGGAAAACATTTCGGAGACTCTTCACTCAAATTAGCCGGCATTTCCAAATTTGTAGCCTTTACGGTGAATGGCTCATTTTCACCCACAAGAATCCTCGTTTCTTCCCTCTCATTGTACAAAACATAGTCACGATCATTTTCCCCAGACACACTCATTTTTCCTATCCCCGTATCACTTCGGTCAATTTTTCGTCCTCTCCAGCTTAGTTTCGCATGTCGGGTTATCTCTGAACATATCCCTCCCCTTTGTAACAACTTCACTTCCATTATCTTCCAAAGAAATTCCTTCCATTACCTCAGAAACACACTTCTTTCTTATCTCGTTGCGGGGTGGTGTTGCAAGTTCGATGACCTCTGTTATAGCAGTCGCTCGAAAATGTCCAAGCCTTTTCTCCGTCTCACAAATGGCGAAATTGGATGACAGTTTTATGACTCTCGTCGCAAGCACTCATGTAGTACGTTTCAGCTTACCGTCGGACACAGCGTCGGACACTTCGCTTCAACCCCTCCTGGTTTCACATTTCAGGGGAGCCCCTCTGTTATCGCTCACTCTCGGCGTTCCGCTGAGAAGTGATTCTGGATGTTCGTTGAACTTCGCGCTAGGTTAAAATTCACACGTGTTCACTGTTTCGTAGAGTGGGGTGGTTCGTTTGCAGGGAAGATTTCTTGTTCACTTTGTTGATTCACACTTGTGAAGACTACATCAGGTACCTGACAATATATCTTTTGGTGGCACAAAGGATTTTCTGCATCTTTGTCTATACTAAGTAGAGACACATTATTCAAATGTCCCACAATATCACTTAGAACACAATTCTATATAATCCACCTCGGGCCCCCTCCTCTTTCGAGTATCGGCCATGAAACACCTGAAGACCAGTCACTACGTAGCAAGAGCCTGAATACGCAGTAGAGGGTTATTTTTCCAAGTTCGGATGCATTTTCAATTGCTGTGGAGCTGGATGATGCCGGATATACAGTATAGATCTGCAATCCACTCAAGGCACCTCCAGCCCCCTCACTTAGAACACAAATTATCTTCCTTCACATCTGCATATCTCGTTCCATATCATGATCCTCAGATCCACATCACCATTCACGGTTCGAAACGTAATCTCGTCAACGTCGCGATTGCCAACTTCAAGTCGTATATAGTCCTTTTCTCGATCCAATGCAGGGCGGACAACTCCAAGTAGTATACAGTCCTTTAGTCTCTTTGTCAGTCCAATCTCGATCGCAGCTCCCACTTCGTAGAATCTAGAGAGCCGGGTATCCAATTGCAACCTCAAGACTCTATTATACTCAGAATAAATCGGTACTCAATAAACGACAGTCACATCACTTCCACGAACACTACATATTGACATTAAGGACTATTTACATATGATGAATAACGGTGCATATATCGTTTCACGTCGGGCCGCGCCAGGCCTCCACAGATCTGAATGGGTTAAACAACGCAGCCGTCTGCCGCTTATAGGGGCCAACGTCATGACTATATACCCGTCCAGACTATTTCATCGAGACTATTACCCGTCGAAACTTTATTTATTCCCGTCACATCCCATCTGCTGCTGCTAGGCATCTCTCACCTGGTCGGGATCCGATCTCTGTCTCCCCAGTTCATATCACGGAATCCTAGTAGTGCTGTCGTCGCATAACGTACGCGGCGACATATAGCTCATAGCCGGAGCCATGGGTTATTCCAATTCTTACACAAATAATATATATATATATATATATATATATATATATATATATATATATATATATATATATATATATATATAATATGAGTGTGTTGTGTGTATTTATTTCTTCACATTTCTTTACATATGCAATAAAATGTTAATGATAAACTCCGATTCATTCAAATTTAGAGTAGGCGTCTGATTTTAACGGAAATACACGATTGTATTTAAAAAACTAGGAGGAAAATCATAAGTTAAGCATGATCAAACATCGCGGGAGGAGCACATTTAAATTCTGCGAGTTATTAGTCTACCCGAAAAGTAAATGTAGTAGTTTTTGGCAATCAACCAAACTCCTCTCTGTAAAGTAGAAGACCTAAACCCCATTACCTCTAAATAATAATTTTATTCCCTTATATAGGGTGAGCTGTATTTTAAGGCTTCATATCAAAACATACATTTTACAACAGGGAAGTTTTCATTTTGTTATGAAGGCTTTGTGTATAGTTAAAATTCTATTTTCCACAGCTTTGTGAGATTTGTGAAGTCAACAATTATCCCAGCAACATAAAATTAAAATTAGCGATTGATAACAAAAATTGATAATCTTCTTGTTTTGTGCTCCTCGTTTTGTAAAGAGAACAACAACGAGAAGAAAAAAAACTCCGGCTTGAAACATTTAGATACAATGATCTCCTTCATATGTACGTGTTACCTATCTAAATGTTTACTGCGTAGAGAAAATAAATGTTATCGCTGTTCTGATATTTTATGGAGCAGGAATTCTACAACGGTATATTTATGAATAAAATTTAAAATGTATTGTTGAGCAAAAGGGAAATGACATACACCAAGAAAAAAAAGAATCAGAGTTAATTAATAAAAAAAGAGTATAGAATTTTTATGTTCAAACTTTGATGTATGCCATTACAGTAGCTTCAGAACTCAGCTTACCGTAACACTTCATGCATTATGGAAATTTCTAAATTTTCGTCGGACTATCCTAAAAATGTTCCAAGGTGCTTGGATTACGCATATTTCGAACCTTTTTTCTTTAGAATTGCAGGGTTTCTAAAAACTTTTCCTTCTAGTTTTTCACAGAAAATCGGGTTATAAAATTCTGATTTGTTGATCGTAAGAACTTTTGAGAGATTGTCTGAAAGACGGTGCGCAGGAATACACGACATCTTAAAATTCACTATAAAGGGGTGGCAATTAATTTCGATCTAATTCATCGTCAGGCCGAGGAACATTACGTGTAATTGTCTCTGAGGATAATTCAGAAATGCTCTTTGAGTCCACAGACTGCTCACAGATTGTCTTCATGGGCAATTTATGTGTGCTTATCAATAGAGGCAATCGCACCTGATGATCCTCGGCCTTAAGATGAATTGTTCATTAGATCAAAACTATTTGCCACCCCTTTATATTCTAGTGGACTTGTTCCTTGTGGACTTTGATGTGTTGTTTGGACTTGGATTACGTTTTCCACACGTTTTCTGCGAGTTATGAAAGACGGTTGGTGTTATCACTCGGTGTTTAGGATGGTACTAAACTGCAGTTCATAGATCCGAATGACATTTCATCAAAGTACTAGCTTAGAAGATTAAACCCTGCTTTTTCCATTACCTACCTTCAGATTTAAAAACTTATATAACAGATTTTTCCCATCCTCTAATTTGGTAATCAAAGACGTTTAACATGCGTCTGAGTACCATTGTTGATTATAGAATAATCCATGTCAATTTTTCTACTCGTAAGTAATGCTAAAGTAAGTAACAGGGACACTCTCTCAAACGCTTAGCTTGTTTGAACGAGGCCCCAATGCTTCTTTGATTCATTTGACAGATTGCCATTCATCATAACAACAAGATTAACTGTATTTGGAACGATTTAATACAAAAGGCGGACACTTCTAGTAGTATTCAGTTGTAGTTTCTCATCTCAGTAATGAATCAGATGATTATATGATTAAATGTTGTAAGTATTACTGCATCTTCATTGGATATTTTACCGACAGGATAAAATGTGCCAGACACAATGTCACTTATTCCTGCGAATGTGGTACTTCCCATTGTGGAATGTGGTACTCCACAACAATTCTCATTTACACGCAAGATCTCCCAACTCTTCTTAAATTAGTATGTTTTAGATATGACATTATTAACAACCGTTCAGAAATATCAAGCAACTGGTGAAGAGCGGAACCACAACTATCATAATACTATATTTGTCGGCACTCAATAAAAAAAAACTCTGAACTCTGTATATCACGTTGTCAATGGGGAGATAGCAACGGCCCAGACTGTGTTATTCAATGAGTCCAGCATTGTCTTTAAAAAGACAGTAACTGTTTATATTTCTTTAAAACTGTGATGTCTTACTTAATACACTTACGTGCCAGTATACTTAATTAATATACTTACGTGCCAGTATACTTAATTAATATACTTACGTGCCAGTTTTAGAACTGCATTATAGATAAAATATTACAAGTGATTTTCTATTTTTTCAATGATTGTATTTAGGTATCACTAGGGCCCATGGCATCTTAAAACTTAGCGCACCGAAACGCGCACTCAGAGTGCTTCGGATCGAATGTTGACTGGATACTCTCGTGTATGAGCGGGGTATGTGATGTTATATCTGTATGCCCGAAAATTCATTCGTGGGTTTTCTTGCGGTGGGAGGACTGTACGAGCCCACTAGATGTAGCTCCTTGGGTTGCTTTGTCAAAATTTCGGTGGCACCGGGCAAAATGTCGTTCTCTGAGCTTTGTGGAGCCTAAATGAGCTGAAAAGTAACCACATAATCTCTGCTTTAATGCCTGCAATGGACTTGGATTAGATTTATCCGGTCAGGGGATATTTATAACAAAAACAACTATCAAAGAAAATAATTTTAAGGCTTAATGTTATTGTGAGTTTAATTTCTAGTAGCAGTAATTTATAGTATAAATTATTTCAGTATACTATAAATTACTGCTACTAGATTCTTATTGCAGTAATTTATAGTATAATTTAACATCGGAAACGTTTTCAAATTTAATTTGTTAAACTGATATTTACCATGCGAAGATTCATTTCTTTGTTCGTTTAAAATATATGTTACGTATTCTTACGCTGAGAACATAAGGCAATTTATAAAAATAGAATTATTTAAAAAGATCAAGTCAGGTAATGAAAAAGAAAACAAATCACTTTCTCAAAATTCTAAGTAATCATTAAAATTTTAACTAGGTACTAATTACAGCTCAAACTAATTAAATTTTCTTTTAGTAATATTTTTCTTGGAAAGAATTAAAAAAAAACGAAATACTCAGAAAATATTGAATTTTACACCCTATCCAAATCTTATTAAATTTTAAATTACTTTTAAATATTGGATTTTGAATAGCAATGAAAATTCATCAGTAATATAATAAACACAATTTTCCCGATAATCTGAAAACACTTGACTTATGATTATTGATTTGAAAGATAAAATTAATGGTAAATTAATGAATTCAGAAATAACATGCGGCCGCAGCAAGATGTAGAAATGGCAGCTTTTATGGGATTTGGCCTGCGTTTGCATCATTTTCGATATATTTTTTTCATTATTTTGAATGCTTGAATAAAATTTTCCTACTCTTATAAGAGAAAATAATTCTACTCTTGTATAATAAACTTTGTAAAAGATAAGAGACGGTTTAGGTGAGCCTGGCTTGTGTCAGGGAATCCAATACCACTCTACCAGCTATGAAATAAATGCATTATGTCAGTATTATTGTTTAAAAGTATAATTTATTTATTTCTGACTAGACATATTGATTTGTACATGGTTGTTTAGTCCCACACTTTGCATGGAATTTAATAAGGAAGACTTGTATTTCTGTGGGATTTGTGAAATAAATAATTTTTTTTGTTTTATTTTCAGGAACTGGTTCTAAAATGAGATTACTTGCCAATGTATCTGAGACAAAATATAGTTCTTTTATATGTTGGCCATTCGTTAAAAAAAATTCAATAACGTATATACCTTCGCAGTTACTTAAATAGGTATTCCATTTTATAAAAACGCTAAAATTTTCACTCAAACTTTCATCATCTTCTTTTGAAAAGATGAAATTTTTTTTTATTATTGTTCATAGTAATAAAAGTATGTCCTATAAGGACAAATTTTATACTTGGAAAACTTGAAAAAGGTTATTTGAAGTAACATTTGCGGAAAATGGTAGACGTGAAGGCTACAGTTAATATTGTTCAGTCTTCATAAAAGACTTACTATTTTAATTTTAATTTTAATTTTTAAATAATTCATTATAATAATTGTTTCATTTTTATTCATCATATTTTTTGTAATTTGTATTCTAATTGTACTTCTAGTCAACAGATGTCATCACTATGTAACTTTTTTTTTTTTTTTTTTACTTTAGACAAAAATATTTTTTTATTCTGTTGTTGTTGCACATTCGATTCTGAGTAATGGCAAGAAAATGGCTAAGAAATATTTAATCTATTGTGGTGTATATTCTATACTTAGCAATGTAGGCGAGAAAAGCGAGAACTTCCTCACAAAAGCGGACTTACGGACTTATACTTTCACTCCGAGTGGTTAGAGAGCTGACATTCGGTTCAGATCCTGTGGGTTTGAATCCCACTCTTGGCATGGACGTCTGTAGTCGTTCGGAATCGGCTTTAATCAGTATGTTCCGGCCTAATTAGCTCTCGTGTAGAAAAAAGTTGACCGTAGCGCTCCAAACCAAAGGACGACCACTTGATTTCTTCGTATTGCAGACTCACTTGCTCTCAAGTTTGAAGCCAATTGCAGGATTGTTTTTTCTATCACGAATGGCATTATTTGCATACAGCCCGAAGAGCGTAACATATGCCCCTGTCTCGGGACTGCAGAATCGCTGTTTTTGAAGAAAACCTTGATAACGAAACCACGATGTTCACTGGACCAACTCATGGTGTCCATTGACAATTAGAAAATCCGACCGAACTGTTGGTACCTCCAGCAACCCCCCCCCCCCCTACACTCACTACTACCTTGCCAGTGACCTTAAGAAAAGGGGGAGTTCGTTCTGCCGCACCCTGTATTTATAAACTAGTAGACAGTTTCCGATATTTATTTTAATACATTTTATATATTTTTAGATCTCTGGAAATGAGTGAACGTTCAAGGGATGATTGAAAACACAACATTGATTTGTAAATACCAGGTGAGTTCTAGTACTGACATATTTTATTATTACGATTTTTTGAAATGCCTTTAGTACGAATATTAGGAATGAATATTTTGATAAATTCTTAACAAATGCACCACTTTTCATTGATAAAATGTTTATGAACGAAATAGAAATAATAATATGAACTTCTAGATCATAACTATGAGCTAACGCAACACACACTTGCTCTAAAAGTCTATAAAGGGAAAAAGTCCTGGGAAATCAAACATTATTTACGTAGCAAAATAGTGAATATATATTTATTATATATAATAGAAACAAACCCTTTTACTTAAAATTTTATCAGAAAAAAAAATTCTAGGGAAATCATAAATTTTTCACGTATTAAAATAGTGAGTCTATATTTATTATATATATCAAAATAAAGAGTTTCTAGAGAATATACTTGATCTTATAAGTTACTGTAGAGCCATTTCAGTATTCTCTACATTAATTTCGGAAGACAGGAAAACTTTTCTTGGGAGTTTTAAATCATATATCACAGCTCGGAAGGGGAGCCGAAAAGAGTGTGCGGGGGGTAAATTGTGTGAATACCTAGAGTTTATTGATAAAACAGTTTGGTCTAAATTGTAAAAGTTCGATTTTGTAGGTATCGGACATCGTTAATAGGCTTTAGAATGTTTTTTTATTATAGTGACATTGTGATTGGAATCATTTTTAGAAAATCTAAAAAGTTTAATTTTTTAAATTATACAGTTATAGTTATCTATACAATCGCGTACTTAATTCAAAGCTTTGTGCTCTCATTAGACAGTTTTTTTACTTCATTTAGAATTGAGATCATAAATTATACTAAACAGGAGCTAATGCTTATTTAAAAATGGTGTGTAACATTAAAGATTTGAGTTTTAAAACTTAAAAGAGAGATGCCATACACCAATTGTTTGACGCTAATGGTTACTTCGCTGTTTGTAGCAAATTTTATTTTTCAATCACTGACTGTTTAGCTCTCTTGTTCAAAAAAAAAGGATCCAAAAACCAAACATCGAAGAAAAAAAATCTTCTTTGGATAGTTAACTGAAAGATAAAAATTTATCTGTTTTTATGGTTCTTTTCCCGCCGGTATTTTTGCATGGACAGGATTCTAATCTATGCGGATACCGTGGTTTTTTATTCCAAATTCTGTTGCTTTGGCCAATTTATTTTCAAAATCCACCTTTATGTTAAGTTTCTCATTTTCGTTCGTAGATTAACCCTTCAGCGGGCACGCCAAATTTTGGTACACCAGCAGGCGCGCGTTGCATAAAGTGCAACATCTCTTTCAACCTTGATTATTCCTTTTGCAATAAACTTTCTTCTTTAAAATTGAAAATATTAATTCTGCGTTTTATGACAAGATATAAAATGTTGATAATATTGAGATATATTTATAATTAAGGGCCAAAGAATGCAGATACGATCTCCTTATTTCAAAACTGTCTGATTTAATGCATCTAAGGACAACTTGCGAATGGATTCCTATTATGTCCAAAAACCTAAAAAACAATGAGATTGTACATCTTCGTGATATGAGGAATACCGTGTAATAGCTGCATATTTGATTTACTACATTAACTCATAATTTTGTCGTATTGCAAACCAGTATAATCGTTGGTTTACCACGGTTAGATCACGACTAACAATGAATGGACAGGAATACAAGGGTCAGATAATCAGACCTGCATTAGAAAGGGTGTAGCTATAAATAGAAATTGCTTAGAACATTCAAACCTTACTTGTAAAAACAAACCATTCAAAATTACGAAAATGTTGCACTTTATACACGAGCGCGCCCGCTGAAGGATTAAACATGGGCGTCTCTTCGTACATTAGCTAGGTACTACGCCTTTCGCCTTTCGTAACATTTACCTTGGCCTTGACTAACAAGTATTTATCGCTTATTTTTAGAATCTAGATACAAAAGCAGGGGTGTCCAACCTTTTAGCTTCCTTGGGCCACATTGAAAGAAGACGGGATTGTTTTGGGCCACACAAAAAATATACCTAACATTCCAAATAGTTGAATAGTAATAAAAAAAATATAATATATAGTTAACATATTTATTTCATTATAAATGTTATTTATAATTATAAAGATAATTATAGGATTCATAAAAATGATGTGACATTTGGCATTGAATTTGAGAGATTAATGCATCAAGATCTGGGTCAATTGAAGTGGTTGCAATTCTCATGGAACTCTCAAGGTTTTCATCCGATATTTTGGTTCTAATTTGACTCTTAGTGTGTTTCACACACGAAAATAGTTGTTCATACATGTACATGCTTCCAAACAATGGTAACATGAATAACGCATGATTATGCAGTGAGAGATATTTATCTCTGGGCAGGTATGATTTACAAAGGTCCAACAAAGAGACTCGATTGAATTTCTCTTTAAGTTGGTTATCAGATTGCAAATCGATGCATTCCATTTGAAAATTTTCAGGCAGCATATCTATATCGACTGTAAATGGAGTAGCAATGATACAAAACAACTGTTTATTTTTCAACAAAATGGGATCTGTAATGTACGTCTGCCATCATTACCGAGAAAGGGTATTGATATATTTTTTTTTCGCTTTTAGCTCTCTTTCTGGGCCGCACTGATACTTGCTTTGGGCCGCATGCGGCCCGGGGCCCGCGGGTTGGAAACCCCTGTATTAAAGTATCTAGACAGCATTAAACGAAAACAGGGCATAGGTACCAAAAGTGGGCACGGGTTCTGCTCTTTTAAAACTAATTAGGCAAGGCGCAATATTCACTCTGGTAGAAAAAATACGCTTAACAGTCCATGCATAACATGAGAGAAAGCCCTGAATATCCTTTCCGGATCAAGGAAAACATTAATATCTTTTAAAATATTTTAGACTACTTAAGAGCTGGTAAATAAAAAGAAAATTTCATTATTATCATGCAAATTTACACTTTGAAAATTAATTTTCTTACCATTAAGAAAACACTACACCTTTCATTACTCATTTTTTAACCATAAAAATTTATAAAAATATTCATAGATAGTTAGTAATTCTAAAGAAAGTATGCCTGTGAATTAATGACCTCAATTTGAAACATATTTATCTTCTGAGTAATAGAAAGTGTTCGAGGGATATTCTTTTATTAATCAAGCTGGGAGCTAAGTGGAAGCGATAAAAACTATTTTGTTGAGGTAACTAAAAAAGTAACTTACTTATAAGTTCATGTTTTACGATAAAAAGTATTTATACTTTTTTTTTTTACCTTTGGGAAGCACATTTGTTTTTGTCTTGTGTGAGGTCCTGATAGTAAGATGTTTGTGCACTGTATTGGTTACAGAACACATGAAGGTGAACGCTGGAAATTTTTACGAAGTTCAAACAGTTTTCTTTTTTCCCATCCTCAATACCTATCGTTACTTTATTAATTAAAAACAGTTTTAAGATTGTGTAGATATAGGGAACTCAACAAAACTTTTTATTTCCCATTATGTATTTCAAAGGGTACGATTAGTTTTTCGATTACTTTTTATCTAGAACAAGATGGATGAATTCCCTAATAGCATAAAAAATAATTCCTGAAAAGATATACTTTTTATCTATACCTTTCTGAAATTTAGGTAAGGAGATTTAGGTAAGGTGTGCACAGACTGTATTAGGATAAATCTGTGGTATTATGGCAGATGTTGATATGTTATTTTTTCATGTTTTCCGTAAATTAAAGAAGTAACTTTTGTTGTGAAACATAAAATCGCACAATTAAGTTTTTCAATCCAAATATTCTTAATTAATACTCATATCGACGTCAATCATACGGTTGGTCT
This sequence comes from Dolomedes plantarius, assembly GCA_907164885.2. NCBI lineage: Eukaryota > Metazoa > Arthropoda > Arachnida > Araneae > Dolomedidae > Dolomedes > Dolomedes plantarius. The sequence goes on along the minus strand of OU015492.1, from coordinate 99,335,836 downwards.
TCAATGAAAATTTTCAATTAGGGACTAAAATATTCAATTAGGGACCAAATATTACCTTTTTTATATATAACATCATTTGCCAATACGAATAACTTAGTATTATTTCACAATTCCACTATCAGCTTTTGCCACATTAAAAAACCAATTTTAAGCGTGACATATCAAATTAAAACATAAAATTGAATTTTTCGGACATATCAACATCTGCCATGACGTCACAGAATTATATTTTGTAATTTTTCCACTTAATGTTTGGCATCTTGTAAGAGAAAGAAAGAATTTAAAGCATAAATATTATGCAAGTAATTATGAGCATAGCAAAAAGACGCAAAGCTTTTAATGTCATATAATTTCATCTTTAAACTATTTTTATAATGTATGATGTGAGATATATTTAGAAATATCACGTGGAAAGGTAGGGTCAGTACACCTGTTTGAAAAGTTGGAGTTTCGTTGGTGGATTCTCGAGAGATAAAATGTTTTACAGAAAAATTAACAAATATGATCACATATGAAATACAATTTCAGTTATCATAATATTTTTCAAAATAAGGAGGTTGAATTCGTAGAGTCGAAATCGTTTCGTAAATCTCGATTGGTTTGGAGCGCTACGGTCAAATTTTGCTGTACGAGGGCTAATTCGACCGGGACCTACTGCTTAAGGCCTATTCCGAACGGCTACAAACGTCCATGCCAAGACTGGTATTAGAACCCACAGACTCTGGTACCAAATGTCAGCGCCCTAGCCATTGGGCCATCATCCAACTCGTAAAGCTCGAACGAAAACAATTTGTTCATTTTCACCATGGTTCACAGACATCCCTGTACTTTCACGTTAAGCAGAATTAACTGATCGTAAACTTATGTTTCAAAATTAAGACAACATACACAAACAGTCATACCATAATAATAATTAAAAAAATTTAATTAAAGCTTTAGGGAACGTAAACAATTGTATCATTTTCACCATGGTTCACAGACATCCCTGTACTTTCACGCTAAGCAGACTTAACTGATCGTAAACTTATGTTTGAAAATTAAGACAACATACACAAACAGTCATACCATAATGATAATTTTTAAAAATTTTTAATTAAAGCGTTAGGGAACGAAAACAATTGTATCATTTTCACCATGGTTCACAGACATCCCTGTACTTTCATGCTAAGCAGACTTAACTGATCGTAAACTTATGTTTGAAAATTAAGACAACATACACAAAGTCATACCATAATGATAACTTTTAAAATTTTTTAATTAAAGCGTTAGGGAGTTACTAATGAATCATCAGTTATAACCGTAACATTCAAACTATTTATATCATATCAACTTTTAGAAAGGTTTAAAAATCCATGAAATTTAGTTATTATTTAAATGTCTTTATTTAATGCATTAAGCACGAAATATTTGATTTTCTTTTAATTAAATGTATGAAACGGGTAATAGTTTTTATTTAGGGTCTATAGTCAATATCTTTTGTAGATCAAGAAAAAGATTGGGAAAGAAATATTTTTAAGGTTTAGCCCGAAAAGATTTTGTTTATGTGACTATACTAAATAAAATTAGCTTTCCCTTACGGTATCTTTAATAAATAACTTCCATGACACAGGAAGTAAATGGACAGGTAGTTTAAAGGGTAAAGGCAGTTGAAAAAACTCTGTATAAAACATTGCATATCACACGTGTTTTATACAATGTTGATTTTTTAAATCCCCGTTTATTTTCCGAGGTCGGGTTGCTATGTGTCTATCATCTAAGTAATAAGAAATTTAGTAGAATATAGTTAGCTACTCACGAAAAGCGTCATATATTACATAACTCATATTTCCTTAGACTTAAAAAGGTTATAACGTTATTAGGTGTGGTGACGGTCACTCAAACATTCATTTCTGCATCCCTAAAACTGAATACTTTAAAGTAAAGTATTCGTTTTTGTTGCAATTTTAACCTGAAAACTTTGAGGTTCTTATTTTTTATGGTAGTTAGGAATATTATAACGGGTTCTTGATAACTTAGTATTATAGGAATATCGCAATAAATTTTGTTGGGGAAAGAATATTAAAATCATTCAATTTCACTCCTACGCTTGCCTTCAGTGTTCAAAAATAATTAATTTGGCGCCTAACTCAGACATAGTTTGAAAACAAATTCAGAGAGATTTATAAAATCAACAATATTCCAACATCTTTTGGACTCGAGACATAAAAATCAGTCGCGTCTGGCACATGTTATTTAGGGACAAGCAACCCCTGATGTAGGAACAAGCAACCCCTGATATATTCGCTAACTTTTATCTGTGATCGTTCATAGTAGATATTCACAAAGCTCCTTCCTGAATATGATATCTATTATATACACAATTTACCAACAAGTATTTGGAAATGACGATATCTGCGGTCACGATATACGTCACGCCATCCACCTGTAAATATCGTGTACGAAATAACATTGGCATTAGTTGTAAAGAAGCACATCTGCTTGGTTTTCATAGCCGTGCTGCAGCCCATAAACCTTTGATCACAAAGTCCAACCACGCTTCTCAGTTACTGTGGTGCAAAGCACGTCGAAAGTGGACCGTAGATCATTGGAAACGGTTCTCTGGAGCGACGAATCAAAGTTCACCCTCTACCGTTCGGATGGCAGGGTCTGGGTCTGGTGTCTGCCTGGAGAACGCCTCTTGCCAGAATGCATTGCGCTCGCAGTGAAGTTCGGCGGAGATGAAATTATGGTCTGGGGGTGTTTCTCCTGGTATAGACTGGGACCCTTGGTCCCAATTCATGGTAAGTTCAACGCGGACGCCTACTGCACTATTTTGGATGACAGTGCTTCCTACTTTGTGGCAGTTTTACGGGTTGGACCCATGATATTTATGGGACGACAACGCCAGCTGTCATGTTGCGAAGTCCACCATGGATTGGTATGGTGACATTGGGGAAACACGAATGGATTGGCCTGCCCAGAGCCCAGACCTGTACCTATCGAGAACCTCTGGGGCGAGTTGGATTGCTCAATTAAAGGGTGCAACAACCGTCCAAAATCGGTGAAGGAAATTGCGTATCTTCTCCAAGTAAAGTGGAAGAAAATACCACTAGCTGTCATACAAGGACTTGTGGAAAGCATGACCTGGAAGGTTGAGGCTGTAATTGACTCTCGTGGAGGCTATATCAACTTGAATATGAATAAATTTTGTATTTCTTGTCTGACACAGATGTCAAAATACTTATTGGTAGATAGCGTATTATCTATATATGGTACTAGCTGAAGTACCCGACGATGCCCGGGATTTTAAGAATGTTTGTTGTTAACCAAAATCAATTTAAAAATTAACACAGTATAAGTAACATAAAAAATATATGTGAAATGTTATACACGTCTCAGAATTTCAGCCTTTCATCATTTTAATACTAAAATCTGAAAAGTAAAAATGTCAAATTCTCTAATGTTTGTTAACCAAAATTAATTTAAAACTAAGCACAGTATAAATAACATAGAAAAAAAACCTTGTGAAATCTATAAATATATAAATTTATAATAAACTCCTCAGAATTCAGCTAGAATTAGCCTTTCATCATTGGGGTAAAAAAAAGCTGCAATTACAGGTTCAGCAGAAATTTCCAATAGAACAATGATATGACTGCAGCGTTGCCTCTTAAAAAAATGAAGTGTTTGATTGAGGGCTGCAAACCATTCAACTCCTCTCCACATTTAACTCCTATAAACATCCTCTACATATTAAATTCCTTTTCTCTCCATAATAAACTCCTCAGAATTTTGGTATATTCAGCCTTTCATCATAGTACCACTAAAATCTGAAACATCCTCTCCAGAAATATAAATTTATTAATTTCAATAATTAAACACACACAAATATATAAATTACGCAAAAGTTTTTTAACCAACATTTGAATAATTCGTAAATGGAAAAGCATATGAAAATAAAGATAAGAACTTCCGGAATCGAAATTAATTACCCTTAATTTTTAATTAATAAAAAACCAACATAATATGAATAAAAACGATAGTTGCTTAAAACCATATGAAAATAAAGCTATTATAAAGATGATAATAATAAAAAAAGCATAAGAAAATAATGCTCGCGCATGAAGTTAACGTTACGATATAAAGATAGTAATAATAATATAAACCGCGTGCATAAAATATTTAGCTTTTCAAGCGAAATAAATTGATTTTTAGAAAAAAACTACTTTTAATCGAGAAATTAAAATACATTGCACAAAATTTTAATTTTACCAACTTTCCACCCTACAATTTACACCCTACTTCTTTTAAATAGGATGTAAATATAAAGTTTTAACAGCCAATTGAATGCCAGTTAAAAATAATGTGTGCGCATGAAGTTAACGTTACGATATAGAGATAGTAATAAAAATCTATATATATATAAAACAGTTCCGTAACTGACTAACTGACTGATTGACTGACTGACATACAAAGTACAGACCAAACCGTTGAACCTAAATTACTGAAATTTTGCATGGCGATTCTTCTTATAATGTAGGGGTGCACTAAGAAAGATTTTTGAAAAATTCTTCTTAGATTTTTTTAAATTAAACTTTTAATCTGTTTTTGTAACTTTTTTCAAGTTTGCATTTAAAATAATAATTTGAGGGTTGTAAAATTTATATCACGAAAAAGATCATAAAAATTCCTTTAAAATGAAATTCTTTTCGCATCTTTACCTCCATTTTCTAATTTTTGGTGAATTTTTAAAGATTAATTTTTACAATTTAATTTATTAAACGCTGATCATGTGATTTCTTTATCTGGTACTTTAAATAAATTTATCGTCACATAACAACGAAATAGACACAAAAAAAATTAAAATAGTGGCGCCATCTACTGTACGCTTGTGAATCGAGAGTTGTTGGTTATTTATTAATTAAAAATATTGGAAAGTTCTTGTGGATCTGTAAATATACATGTGGTAACAGTTTTAAAATTTATAAATTATCAACCTACACAGGTGATAATTTATCCGGCGTTGCCCAGGATTTTAAGAATGTTTGTTAACCAAAATCAATTTAAAAACTAAACACAGTATAAATATCATAGAATAAAAAGCATGTGGAATGTTATACACATGAATAAAAAGAAAACCCAACATAAAAAACCATAAATTTACAACAATTTCTTCAGAATTCAGCTAGATTTAGCGTTTCATCATTGGAGCAAAAAAACCCTGAAAAGTAAAGCATAAAATATATACATTTATAATAAACCACTAAAAGCTGAAAAGGAAAAATGTCAAATTGTCTTTAGGAAAGTAAAGCTGAAAAGGAAAAATGTCAAATTGTCGAATGTTTGTTAATCAAAATCAATTTAAAAACTAAATACAGTATAAATAACATAGAAAAGATTTAGCCTTTATCATTGGAGCAAAAATTTCTGAAAAGTAAAACATAAAATACATAAATTTATAATAAACCTACCAAAATCCATTAAAAAAATAAACACAGTATAAATAACATAGAAAAAAAAGTATACGAAATGTTATACACATTAATAATATGAAAAATAAAATAAAATAAAAATAATAATTTTTAAAAATAATAAAATAAAATAAAAATAATTTTAAAAAATAATAAATAAAAATAATAATAATAATAATTTAAAAAATAATAAAATAAAAGCTGAAAATTCAGGTTTAGCAAAATCTGTACGATCCGTATTCGAAACCGCGTCGTGTAGTGTAGTAAATGAACGCTCTTACCGAATGCGCCACAGTAACATGCTGGTGTATTGTGTAAATAGGAGAATATTTGTACTAAAATTACTGGAAAGTTGCTATGGGTTGGTGAATATACATGTATTTATGGAGTAAGAGGAGTTTTAAGTTAGAAATAAGTTAGCAGGATAGAAGCTTAGTCTTTAACTCTTCAATACACACAAAGACATAAGCGAGGGGGGTTGCAGTAGCGATTAAAAATGATCTTGTGACACTTAGCGTGGTTGATTCGAATTTTCCATCGCGTGTGATAGTGTCAATATGCCGTTGGATCCGATTTATTTTAGAGTATAAAATCTAACTTGAAAGATTATTATTTTCATTTATTATTCTGGTTTAATATGTAACTTGAAACTTTTTGATTTTATTTATTTTTATCTTTTCGCTCGCTGTTCGCTTCAGCTAACCCTAACGTGGACGCCATATTCAGAGGGGTGATTCCACAAAGTGTAACATCTTACATTTAGTTTCAAAATTTTTGGTTTTTTATTAATTAAAAATCAACGGTAATTAATTTCGATTTTTGAAGTTCTTCAGACCCTCGGCTGTTTTTAAAGACGCCTGTATGTAAAATTTCACGATCGTTGCTCCTAAACTGTGGATTTCTATACAATTACAGAGATACAAACATTCATTTTTATATATTAGATATATTATATGGTCGCAGCTCTTTCTCTCTTACAGGTATGCTTCGTGTTAAGACTATCAATTGCTGAATTGCTATCATATCAGCTACCAACGGGCTTAGTTTTCTAAACTTTGCTTCATTTCAGTTCCCTAAATGATTTTTAAAATAGCCAAACTTTCTGACTACGCACTATGCGATCTAGATGGGAAGCTGTCTTATGTTTATCTAACCCCTCAGAACTCGGCATATATCTTGGTCGAAATTAAATTACATCTAAATATGGGAGTCCGGCGCGTAAACGCCGATTTCACGAAGCCTTCTAAACACATTAAGAACAAGAGTCATAAAATTAGGGTTCGACAACACATTAACAATATCCAATGGAATATAAATTTTGGTTAGAAACGCACGATAAAAGTTCACTGCAGTTAAGTAGAACAAAATTTGCTCAAATGTTTCCCCCTCCACCTGACAAACAAGAATTTCGACTAAATCCGCGAGATGAAAGTGTTTTAGACATGCCTAGGTAACTATGTGTCCGATTCTAGCTCTGGCCGTAAATGTAGCAACCACTCTAGAAACCTTTTTTCAGTAAGGTCGTTTGGTTCTTTAAGAAAGCGAAGGAGGTAATCCAATGTTTTTCCAAGACGAATACCAAAAGCATAAACCATCCATCTTGTCTTTACTTAAGCACTTAGATAGGGTGGCCTTGGTAGACGACACTGGACCCATTTTTGAAGACAATCTAGCCAACTTGTCAGCAATCTCGTTCTCGCTGACTACACAATGTATGGGAACCCACTGAAAGGTGATATCTTTGTCTTCTAAATTCAGTAGAAGGTCTCTGATTTCGTGAATGCGAGAATAGTAACAGTTAGATTTTCCTTGCTGAAGGATCTTAGCCGAAATCCCGTTATAAGAAATTATCCCGAATGCTAAAATTCTTTTTTCACTCTATTTTGTAATATTGTTACATTCTATTAAGAGATAAAAATACTCGTGTTTATTTATGTTTAATTTTCTATGGAATCAAAATACAAAAACATTTTACGTTATTGCTTCAAGAAATCTTTTCAGAGCCTGCGGGTTTGTTCTTGGCTGTTGGCAGAAGCGTTTTTAGCCATTCAGAATCACCTTTAAACTGTAAGTCCTAGTCTTTCAAGCGGCACCCTGCAGCAAAAGATGACTGTAGCTCTCCGAACATCAACTGAGGACACATTTCTAATCGAGAAAAATCTCGATATTGACAGATGAATAATAATTTTGCTCACAATACAGAGAGGCGATGGAGAGCTTGGGATTGAACAAGATATCGAAAAACACACATCCTTATGGAGAGTACAAAAATTGGAAAAAAAATCAACGTGTCCAGTAGTCATTGATCTAGATTAATACAGCACTACTTAGTAGTCAAGCTATACATTCTTGATTTTCATTGAGTTTTTTTTATAAGTGTTTAGTCTTTAAGCTCCTGTCCACATTATCCAATCACATGCAAAATCTAAAGACATCAGATTTCCCTGATAAAGAAAATCCAGTTTACTGCTGCCCAAACCATCCATTGATAAATATAGTATCCTTTTGTTTTCGAGTAGTGACTAAATATTCTATTCAAACAGCAAGGGTGTACCTTTATTCTCTATGAATTGTATTAGGTATTCTTGCTAATCTTACAAATTTGTTTCTTACCGACAGTGTAGCTTTAACATGCACTCTACATTGTTAATTGCGTTGAAGAAAAGTCAGGATTTCATACGCAAATGTTTATTCTCCGAGAGAGCGATCCCGAACAAATAGCGTCAAAAATCTGATAATTAGATGAGGAATTCCTTTTGTTTCATTGATAAAAAAGTCGTTGAAACCTTGAAACAAATATTAAGAGATTTAAAGGCTAACAAATAGATAAAATACATTCTTATTTTTTTCCTCTATCCTCTATGAAAAAATAATCTATTTTTAGTTTTAGTACCGATATCGAAGTTTCTATCCAATAGTAACATTCTTTACGTTACATAAAATGGTTTTAAAAAAGCTTTATTTAATGAATTCTTCACATTTCCTCTCAAAATAACTTGTAAAATCTCATTTTAAACATTTTTTGGCAATTTGTTCATTAAAAATAAATCCATTAACAAGGAAAGGTATTTGATTATACTAAATGTACGGATATAAATATTACTAAGTTTATAAACAAGTAATTTAAACTGCTATAATTTGACAGAGGTCTTTGAAAGTTTGTTACATTGCATTTTTGTTGTCTACATAAATCCCTTGACGAAATCACTAAAAAATACTTAAATATTCTCTTTCAATTTCCCAGTCAAGAACAAACATTGCAATTTAATCTCCATATTGCGTGGTATCAGTAAAAGTAAAAGCTCGTACTTAATAAACAATGTCGTATAGAACAACGAAATAACAAAATCCTATTTTTGTAAATTATGTATTCCTTGTTATGTTTCAGTCAGTCAAAATGGGAGATTTCTTGGTGACCATGATGTAATATTTATCAGCACATTTAAATGGAAGCAGTATATCTTATGTTCTATTCCCGGGCAGACCATTTTAACCAAAAGAAGAAAACTCTGTTAGTGAAGTTAAGGTGTAGAAGTCATTAAAGTAAGTCGTTAGTCAATATTGGCAACTTTGGATTGTCCAGGGGTTTTTTCCGGTGTGTGTGTGCCCGTCTTCTTTCTCAGAACTAGTTTATGGTCCTTTTAAACATTGATTTTCCCCAATTCATGCCTAAGTTACATAATTCATTGAATATACCATTTTAGACAATTTACAAGATTCTGGATATATTTGCTGAAGAGGGGTACATGGTACGAACATTGTCTTTCGTATCACGAATAATTCGAAACTAGGGAAATGTTATTAAGGATGCAACAATATCTAATAATACACACATTTTGAGCGTCACAGAGAGACGACTGACTCTGTTTGGGTCATGTCTTATCATAAGCTTTCCATAAAAAGACTGAATGAACAAAAGAGAGAATTATCAATTTTTCAAATAAGTTCGTATAAAAAACTGATGTTTTTTTGGTGGTGTTGGGGTTTGTAGATGAGTTAATCACATTATTTTCCTCCATTCTTTATTCACTAATTATCTTTCCCAAATGGCCAAGTTTTCTCGTAACAGAAATATTGGTACTGCAGTTTAATGTCAATCAAACGTACTGAAGAGGTATGAGCTAATAACGTTGGTTTGAGTATGTATTCCAAGCGTTACTGCCTGTTGGATACGGATATTTCCTGTAGTTAGAAAACAAAAGGATACCAGAATTTTCTAAAGAATTTGAAAATGGTTAGGCCACTCTTGTTAAAAGTTAAGAGGAATTGTAGATTTTGTTGTACTTTAGTTTTTCGGGGATTTAACTGGTTTAGTACTCAAGTGAATAAGCCTAAAATGTGTTTGCCGTGTGGGACTTTATAAACCCATATAAGAATAGAACTACCGACAATTTATGTATACCTATTTCTACCAATATTATAACTGGTCATTTCGACCGGCTGGGTACTTTCAGTGTTAAAGCCAACAAGTTATTTCTAATTGTCAAAGAACTTGTACATTTAATTTTCACTTTTGTTTTACACATGTCGATTCTCAGCTACACGGCTCTTATAGTCTATCTTTTGTCCATGTGTAATTAAGGCCTGATACTAAAGAAAGCTCCCGTATCTAAGACTACTATTAAATTATTTGGAAATGCACGTCATTTTTGTACTGACATTTGAGTTTGATTGTCTTTCTGAGAAGTTGACAAAAAATTCATCCAAAACTTTTAAACGTTTTCACCACAGGGCCAAAAATATGCCGAGGGTATAGTGTAGTTAGCCCAAGCATCCATCTTCCAGGAGGTCAGAAGTTTGAATTCCAATCCTTTGAATTATTATAATGGAAACAAACATCCGAAATGATTCATAATGGGGGATGGGCTAATGGTCCATTATCCCACCCAATAATAATATCGTGATGAAAAAGTGAGTAGTGTCGAAAAACAATTGCAGACTATTTTTAGGCAATATATTCTGTCTTTGATATAAAAAGAAGATAAATATGGGGGGAAAAAGCTATTTAAAAAAAGATTCCGTCATATTGACAGGGTAGCTATATTGATTATATTAGTGCACTCATTTCAAAACGGAACGTCCACGGCTCAAATACTGGCTCCTGCAGATAAACGTTGTAAGTTAGTTACGTCACGCCTGGGGAAGAAGCTCCCTTTGACGATTGGAAACATTATTTGCCAACCGAAAGTTATATGTATACTTCCGAATTTGAGTTCAGTGTATCTAAGAGCAAATAAAACGTGCTCTTGGAGCAGTAGCCCATCTTTTTTTTTTTAATTTTCGGCTGCTGGGTGGATTAAGTACTAATCTAAGAACTCACTTCAACGACTGACAGATAGATACCACCAATTTCTTATTATTTTATATATTCTTTGGATCTAAGAGTGAGAAAATGTAACAAAAGCCCTTTTACGGGGTAATTCTCAAAAACGATTTTCTATATAATGCATTATGAAGATAGGAAAATTTATATTTGTATGTGTAGAATAACTTGAATTGAAGCTTCTATCTATGTTGAGAACTTAAATTCCATTGAAATTATTTAATTCCTAATACAGATGCTTATTTTAATGATTCTGTCGTTCATAAAACTAACCATAAATGTCTTGTTTTAAACCGGACTACTGTAACGTTTTAGTCTACAGATTTCAACGGAATCAAGCAATTACATTTCATAACATTTCAAATTAGTTTAAATAAATTATATATAACATTGTAAATAAATTAGTATTACAAATACGAAATATTAATTTTTTATAATGATATCTCCAATTACTTTAGCTTTGAATAATAATTTAGTATTTCTCTCCTAATTAATTTTTTAAATCTTTATTTTATAAGAACCAAAAGATTCCATTTTTACTGATCAATTAGAAAGAATTTTATACGTTTCTTTAAAAACATAATGATCTTATTTTTTAGAAAGGTTAACTATGTTGTTTATGATGGAAACTTAAAAATATTTGCTCGAGTGGCATTTCATTAGGGAATCTTTTCCAGTTGTTTAATTAGGCTATTTCCTTTAATCGATTTTCTCTATAGAATATTTCATCGGGGTTTAAATATAGTTTCTTCATTGGATGCTATTTTTCGCTCTCAACTGCAATCGTTTCGATGATGAAAATATCTTTCAGCTTCACGATACTCCCGAAATGCATAAACATGTTTATTTGAACGATTCGCGAAGCTGCGCAATTCCTGGCTCTTTAACGTCAGATAAATTGCTCACTCGAGCAGATACTTGAAGTTAAAATTTCTTTCTTTATCATATGCTAGTGTACCTTGTAACTGAGACATTTCAGCAACAAGGCACAAAATAGTTCGCCCGCGCATAGAATTCTAATCCTGAAAATGAAATCCACTGAGAAAAAAAGTTAGGGAATAGTTTAACAGCTCAATTTTCTGCATCCTTTTAGATCTCGTCTGCAATAATTCTCTTCCATTAGAGGAGAAAACTTTTAGATTCTGCTGCTTATATCCCGTCTGTTAAAAGTATGCTTTAACTTCGTTAAATATCTCTGAAATGGCTCAAGAAATACAATTTTTAGCCTCAAGTTTTCGATTGCAAATGTTTCGTTCGCATGTACATGGTTAGAGCGCTATATATGACTGTTTATTGAGTGGAGGAAATATACTCAAATAGCAAAGTTTTGAAGTTGAAGAGAGCCCATATATTTTGTTTCTATTACTTGATTCGTTTGAGGGTGGTAGTGTGGAAAAGTTATGAATTCAGTTGTGAGGTAAAAATATAGATGAGTGAAGGTGTGTTGCATAAGCTTCATAAAATATTTGTTCCTCGAAAAATTGACTTGAAAAAGAAGACAAATAATGATACTTTTAAAGAGAGAAATGACTCCACTTTCCAAAAATTCGGAATTCGAAGTGTTTTGAAAATGATTGGAATAAATTTTGTCGTTGACAAAAAGTGTAAAATAACTCTCGTACTTATTTGTTTATACAACAACTATATCTTCTAGATGGGACCAGTAAAAGGAGAATAATTTAGACCCATATATGCATGTCTCTAAGCAGTGAAAATCAACTTTTTCAACAAAAAACCTTTGCAGACTTGGAATTTTATCCTGATTAAACAATTATTGTCTTCTGAACATATACACCACCGTTATGAAGTTTTCTAATCGACAAGTCACTTTGTAAATTTAAAACCAACCATTATTTGATGCCATCATTTTTCATAGAGATTGAAAATCGCTATTAAATTAAATCTCAAATCTCAATTTTTTTTAAGTTTTGACATAATCCATCAAGGAAACTGCTGACTTTTCATGTATATTAGCGGTATGCCCTATTTTGACTATAGTTGTGTACTTACGTGATAGTGGAAGGTAGAAATGCAATAGCTTACCTTAAGTTTTAAGTTTTAATAGTGTGGCGTTGAAGTTTTGTATTGGGGTGTATTTAAACTTTATAATATTATAATTACTACTAATTAAATCAGAATTACTCTTTACAATCTTTAAGATCAAATTACTTCAATAGTAGCCATTTGGCCGTTAGTGGTTAGTACATTTTAAGATAGATGGTAAGTTGCGTTGTGTTATTTTTAAATGCAATAACCCATAAACAATTAATAATTATAATTAACACTGGTTCATTACTGTCTGCATCACTGTGGTGATTAATGAGCCAAAAGAAAAATGAATTTAAATCTAATAAATTTACTTAACCTTGGAGAACACCTAGAAATAAAATTATCTCACCTAAAAGAAAAAGCTTCATATCTGCTGAAATAAAAATAAAACCTAAAGCTGAAAATCAGAAAATTTACTAAAAAGGGCAAGGACCGACATGACACCACTTTACAAACTAACATAACAATTTATTTAAGAATTTCCCTGACATTATAACAAACAAACTCATTAACTCCAGATCTTCTTAACATCATTCTGACAACCAAATTCAATTGAATAAATACAATTTCGTTTAAATGAGTTCTACTCTCCATAATACAAATAATTATCAATAAAAACAATACAAATAAGTGAAGTGGCTGGCGAATAAAAAAAAACCTTCTAAATAAAAAAGTGATGAGAAAAAAACAAAAGTAAAACTATAGAAAAATTCAGTAAATAAAAAAAAAAAAGAATTAAAATTATATTACCCAGTTAAAATGCTGCAGCACAAAAAAAAACACTATTATTTAAAGAAGTCATGAGGGGAGCCTTAACGCCATTTTCTAAAGCGTGCATGACGCCAAGACGTGAACGTCGTCGGACCTTTCCGTACAGCCAGAGAAGACTCTGCGAAGAGAAGACTCTTCGTCCCTCGCGGCAATGAAATTCTAATATGCTTAGTAAAAATAATGATTAACACAAGAAGCCCTGTCTAACGTTCATTAACCTCCTGGACACCTTAGTATACATTACAAAACTAAGTAAATGATAAAATTTTGAAACTAATATTTAACTACTCCACCATTTACTCCTACCAAACCAAAAATAATTCCAGCCTGCGAAGAGAGACTCTTCGTCCCTCGCGGCAATGAAATTCTAATATGCTTAGTAAAAATTAATGATTAACACAAGAAGCCCTGTCTAACGTTTAATTGCATAAACCGAACTGAACAGACCAACGCAAACATACCTACTAAAATAACATAACCAAACTTATTCAAAAAACCGTATGCCCTACTTAAATAAACAAAACCGGTCGAATCGAACCACCGTCGATCCCCAAAAGTCATGCTGATCCGTTCAAAAAAGAATATGCACATGAAACATTGTAGACAAGAGCACCAAAAAAAAATTTAACATTTACCCTACACATAAACAAAATTTTCGGACGCTTTAGTATGCATTACAAAAGAAATTAATCAATATTAAATTTAGCTAAAACTCTGCAAAAAAACTAAACTGGTATTAAATCCAACAAATCCCTGACATGAGAAACTGAACTTATTAGGTACTGAAAGACCACAACATTCAAAATTTCCCAGCCTGTGACATTGAAGTTGAATATTAACCCCAATTTTAATTAAATTTCTAAACAAACCCAACTGGTATTAAGTCCAAACACATACCCGACATGAGAAACTGAATTTATTAGGTACTGAAATGACCGCAGCATTCAAATTTCTCAGCCTGTGACATTGAAGTTTGAATCTTAAACCCAATTGTAACTAAGTTTTCGTGTGAAAAAAAAATCATTAACTATTATATGAAAAAATTTAATGTAATTTTCAATCTGTCCAAGAACTCAACTAATTCTACTTGTCGTCTGACCATGAGACCAGCTCTAAATGGCAAGAGGAAAGTAGAAAAAACTTAGCACCTGGCAGGATAAAAAAAAACCCGTGATAAGAAGCCCAAAACAAACAAAAAAAACAATCTGACCTGTAGAATTGCAATTAAAATTTATCAATACTTAGCATGCAAATATACTATGGAAGACCTTGTAAAACATACACAATTTAGCACCTCAATTCAAATATTATACTTAAAACCACTAGCATAGCAATAGAAAACGTTAGAACAACAAAATACCAATTAAAATATCTATCAATGTTTAAAGATGTTAAAAAAAATATTCAATATTCAATATAAAAGCAAAATAAATAGGAATGTAAAAATAACTTTCAAATCAAAATGTATCCTTAAATGCAATAACAGAACAATACTCTTAAGTAAAACACCAAAAAACCAAATAAAACATTTATATCGTTCAATAATTCAAAATGTAAAAAAAAATCAATATTCAAAATAATTGCACAAAATATAGGAATGTAAGAAAAATTTCAACTTAAAATCTACATCGTTTAAAATATCAAAAATAATAATAACCATAACCACATAAAAATCATATGAACCAAAAAATCTGTGCCAAAATAAGATTAAGCCTCTACTATACCAAAATTTAATATGTCATGCCGTCTCACCGAAAGAAAGGATAATGGAAAAAAAAAATGGCTCATTTGCAAACAGTCTTCACGACTTGTACCATTTGAAGAAAAAAAATGGCACAGCGTGGGTAGGTCACAGCGCCATTTGTGGCGTTGAAGTTTTGTATTGGGGTGTATTTAAACTTTATAATATTATAATTACTACTAATTAAATTAGAATTACTCTTTACAATCTTTAAGATCAAATTACTTCAATAGTAGCCATTTGGCCGTTAGTGGTTAGTACATTTTAAGATAGATGGTAAGTTGCGTTGTGTTATTTTTAAATGCAATAACCCATAAACAATTAATAATTATAATTAACACTGGTTCATTACTGTCTGCATCACTGTGGTGATTAATGAGCCAAAAGAAAAATGAATTTAAATCTAATAAATTTACTTAACCTTGGAGAACACCTAGAAATAAAATTATCTCACCTAAAAGAAAAAGCTTCATATCTGCTGAAATAAAAATAAAACCTAAAGCTGAAAATCAGAAAATTTACTAAAAAGGGCAAGGACCGACATGACACCACTTTACAAACTAACATAACAATTTATTTAAGAATTTCCCTGACATTATAACAAACAAACTCATTAACTCCAGATCTTCTTAACATCATTCTGACAACCAAATTCAATTGAATAAATACAATTTCGTTTAAATGAGTTCTACTCTCCATAATACAAATAATTATCAATAAAAACAATACAAATAAGTGAAGTGGCTGGCGAATAAAAAAAACCCTTCTAAATAAAAAAGTGATGAGAAAAAAACAAAAGTAAAACTATAGAAAAATTCAGTAAATAAAAAAAAAAGAATTAAAATTATATTACCCAGTTAAAATGCTGCAGCACAAAAAAAAACACTATTATTTAAAGAAGTCATGAGGGGAGCCTTAACGCCATTTTCTAAAGCGTGCATGACGCCAAGACGTGAACGTCGTCGGACCTTTCCGTACAGCCAGAGAAGACTCTGCGAAGAGAAGACTCTTCGTCCCTCGCGGCAATGAAATTCTAATATGCTTAGTAAAAATAATGATTAACACAAGAAGCCCTGTCTAACGTTCATTAACCTCCTGGACACCTTAGTATACATTACAAAACTAAGTAAATGATAAAATTTTGAAACTAATATTTAACTACTCCACCATTTACTCCTACCAAACCAAAAATAATTCCAGCCTGCGAAGAGAGACTCTTCGTCCCTCGCGGCAATGAAATTCTAATATGCTTAGTAAAAATTAATGATTAACACAAGAAGCCCTGTCTAACGTTTAATTGCATAAACCGAACTGAACAGACCAACGCAAACATACCTACTAAAATAACATAACCAAACTTATTCAAAAAACCGTATGCCCTACTTAAATAAACAAAACCGGTCGAATCGAACCACCGTCGATCCCCAAAAGTCATGCTGATCCGTTCAAAAAAGAATATGCACATGAAACATTGTAGACAAGAGCACCAAAAAAAAATTTAACATTTACCCTACACATAAACAAAATTTTCGGACGCTTTAGTATGCATTACAAAAGAAATTAATCAATATTAAATTTAGCTAAAACTCTGCAAAAAAACTAAACTGGTATTAAATCCAACAAATCCCTGACATGAGAAACTGAACTTATTAGGTACTGAAAGACCACAACATTCAAAATTTCCCAGCCTGTGACATTGAAGTTGAATATTAACCCCAATTTTAATTAAATTTCTAAACAAACCCAACTGGTATTAAGTCCAAACACATACCCGACATGAGAAACTGAATTTATTAGGTACTGAAATGACCGCAGCATTCAAATTTCTCAGCCTGTGACATTGAAGTTTGAATCTTAAACCCAATTGTAACTAAGTTTTCGTGTGAAAAAAAAATCATTAACTATTATATGAAAAAATTTAATGTAATTTTCAATCTGTCCAAGAACTCAACTAATTCTACTTGTCGTCTGACCATGAGACCAGCTCTAAATGGCAAGAGGAAAGTAGAAAAAACTTAGCACCTGGCAGGATAAAAAAAAACCCGTGATAAGAAGCCCAAAACAAACAAAAAAAACAATCTGACCTGTAGAATTGCAATTAAAATTTATCAATACTTAGCATGCAAATATACTATGGAAGACCTTGTAAAACATACACAATTTAGCACCTCAATTCAAATATTATACTTAAAACCACTAGCATAGCAATAGAAAACGTTAGAACAACAAAATACCAATTAAAATATCTATCAATGTTTAAAGATGTTAAAAAAAATATTCAATATTCAATATAAAAGCAAAATAAATAGGAATGTAAAAATAACTTTCAAATCAAAATGTATCCTTAAATGCAATAACAGAACAATACTCTTAAGTAAAACACCAAAAAACCAAATAAAACATTTATATCGTTCAATAATTCAAAATGTAAAAAAAAATCAATATTCAAAATAATTGCACAAAATATAGGAATGTAAGAAAAATTTCAACTTAAAATCTACATCGTTTAAAATATCAAAATAATAATAACCATAACCACATAAAAATCATATGAACCAAAAAATCTGTGCCAAAATAAGATTAAGCCTCTACTATACCAAAATTTAATATGTCATGCCGTCTCACCGAAAGAAAGGATAATGGAAAAAAAAAATGGCTCATTTGCAAACAGTCTTCACGACTTGTACCATTTGAAGAAAAAAAATGGCACAGCGTGGGTAGGTCACAGCGCCATTTGTGGCGTTGAAGTTTTGTATTGGGGTGTATTTAAACTTTATAATATTATAATTACTACTAATTAAATTAGAATTACTCTTTACAATCTTTAAGATCAAATTACTTCAATAGTAGCCATTTGGCCGTTAGTGGTTAGTACATTTTAAGATAGATGGTAAGTTGCGTTGTGTTATTTTTAAATGCAATAACCCATAAACAATTAATAATTATAATTAACACTGGTTCATTACTGTCTGCATCACTGTGGTGATTAATGAGCCAAAAGAAAAATGAATTTAAATCTAATAAATTTACTTAACCTTGGAGAACACCTAGAAATAAAATTATCTCACCTAAAAGAAAAAGCTTCATATCTGCTGAAATAAAAATAAAACCTAAAGCTGAAAATCAGAAAATTTACTAAAAAGGGCAAGGACCGACATGACACCACTTTACAAACTAACATAACAATTTATTTAAGAATTTCCCTGACATTATAACAAACAAACTCATTAACTCCAGATCTTCTTAACATCATTCTGACAACCAAATTCAATTGAATAAATACAATTTCGTTTAAATGAGTTCTACTCTCCATAATACAAATAATTATCAATAAAAACAATACAAATAAGTGAAGTGGCTGGCGAATAAAAAAAAACCTTCTAAATAAAAAAGTGATGAGAAAAAAACAAAAGTAAAACTATAGAAAAATTCAGTAAATAAAAAAAAAAAGAATTAAAATTATATTACCCAGTTAAAATGCTGCAGCACAAAAAAAAACACTATTATTTAAAGAAGTCATGAGGGGAGCCTTAACGCCATTTTCTAAAGCGTGCATGACGCCAAGACGTGAACGTCGTCGGACCTTTCCGTACAGCCATCATCTTTATATCAAGGCACTGGGGTCAGCTCCCAGCCTCTTCGCTCGCCTCTCCCCCTCTGTGTCCACTTGCACCCTCCGCCCCCGAGTTGACGCTCCTTTTTTCACTTTGTATTCCGCGGAAAGTAAGAAGGTCCACTCCGCTCCGTCAATCTCGGACGAGGAAAACGCTGAAATTAGGAATTAGCCGAAGGAATCTCCTCTCCGACTCATTGTTGATTTTTTTTATTTTCTTATTTCACATAATAATTTTTGATTAATTTTTCCTCCTTGAAAACGCCGCCATCTACAAGCCACTGTATTCAACCGCGCAGGGAGCGCCTTCGTATCTGCTTGGCTCATCAACATTCCAAACGTCCCGAAGGGTGTCCGTGACCAGTCGTTATCGGATGTCTCAGTTTACGATCAACTGACTAAAAGGGGTTCTCAAAAGGAAGGATTTAACTTTAAAAGAAAAGACACACTATATTTTGTATTCATTCATTAAATAAAAAAAAACCCAAAAATTCACCAGCATACCAGCCACTTCACAATTATTTCAAAATAAGGCATATTAATTTATCAATATTAACAATAATAAGGTATAACCTGTGATGATCTATTTCAAACTTAATTCTTCTCAATGTCAAAACATTTAGAGAAACTTGCGCACACTTCTCTAAATGCGATGACATTAATCAAATCAATTAATATCTGATCACCACAAGTATAACCCTTACATATATTTAGCAGAGGCCTAATAAATTGATTAAAACAAAGCACAATCGTTACTAAAATTTACTTACTTTACCAATTTAATTATCTGAATACCCGATATTAATATTAACTTTAATCACTTCCAAAACTATTAATTATCATCACAACAATAGTTAAATATTATATTAATATCAAACAATCATCATTTTTCATGCAGACGGTTGAGGCTGTGATACATTTTCGATGGTTCTATAAGTTAAGATTTGGTTTTACCTGCGAAATTATTACAAATTATCTGTCAATAGGACATATCAAACGGATATTGATTTAGAGTTTAGATAATTGTTCACTATATCTTATTACCAAAAATATTTAAAATCTGGTCCCTGGTAATTCAGATATGCTATATGAAACACGTATTGCCAAGTGTTTTCTTTGTTTTCAGAGAGAATATGCCGAGCAACTGCTATTTCATTGTGAGCCTGTTGCTTACCTACGAGTCTGATACGATGAGGTTCAACTAATAGAGTTTCAAACTTTTATATCCCTACACAAAAAGTAATAACATAAATACAAAACTGGTAATTGCCATAATTCTTAATCTGAAAATTAACATTTTAGTGGAAAGTCTCACGCTGAGAGCGAGATATCCATCATTTATCCATATACGATTAATCGTGGATAAAATATAAAATTTTTAACGATGTTTTCATGAAAAATTATATTACGTAAAAAGAAGAGAAACATGATCTTTGGAGATAGCCTGTTTTGCACGGTTCATTTCACAATAACGACTTCAGGGAATTGTTTCACTTCATAATTTTATTTAGTTAAAGGTTACACATGCTGCTCGTCTATTGCGGCTTCTCGCTTCCGCTTACACATAGCTTCTGACCTTTTTCTCTCTCTGGCGCTAGAGGGTGTGACAGGTCTGAACATACCGCCCGCATTGACAAGTTATTGTCAACACAATAAACACTCAAAAAAGAATTAAGTTTCACAATTCAAATTGACAGTTCACAGCACTGAAAGTTTTACAAAATTATTTGCACATAAAAGAAAAACACTAATTAAAATACACATAAATCAATAAATTCACACTACTCGTTACAAGGTAATAGACATATGTTTGTCATTGGGCGTTTAAATACGCCAGATGAAGTCTTAACAACGACCACTCTCACCCTATCATCCTTTCCAGTATGATCTCGGTTATTTTTCCTAGTGCCCATTTAAAGGAGAGCAAACTGTCTTCCTTAAGAACAACTATATCCCCTTTTTTGACCTCATTCTTTTTGAATTTCCACTCGTTTCTTTGCAGAATATTGTTTAAGTAGTCAAGGCTCCACTTTTTCCAGATTAGTTGAGTATGTTTTGGGATTTTTTGCCACAGTTTAAGCCTATTTTCCTATAAATTTCTTAAATCAGGCTCAATGACTGAGGTAAGCTGACTGCCAAAAAGGAAATGTGGGGGAGTGAGGACTTCCACCTTGTCCGTGTCTTCCGACAAAGATACGAGTGATCTCGAAATGAGCATTCCTCAATCTGAATGGTAACAATTAGGAACTCCTCATAAATTACCTTTGATTTTCCTGCAACTCTTTTTAAGTAAAATTTAAAAGATTTGACTCCGGCCTCCCAGAATCCACCGAAATGTGGCGCACGGGGAGGAATGAAGTGCCAACTCACTCCTTGATTAACTAGAAAATTTGAAAATTGCTCATCTTTTTCCTTAACAATTTTAATAAACCTTCTTAACTCTTCATTAGCTCCAACAAAGGTTTTCCCGTTATCCGAGTAAATTCTGGCAGCTTTACCTCTTCTGGCAAAATATCGCTTCATCGAAGCAATAAATGCATCACTAGTTAGATCACTCACAATTTCAAGGTGTATTGTTTTCATTACAAACCAAATAAAAATGCATATGTAAATTTTGTTTAAAATATGCTTACGCTGATATTTACACCTCATATAAAATGGGCCGCAAAAATCGACCCCACTTACATTAAATGGATAATTTTTGCTCACTCTATCTACGGGAAGATTTCCCATTACTTGATCAAGATATATTGATTTTGCTTTGAAGCAAATAACACATGCATTTACGATTTTTCTACAGTGTCCTACCCTGAACAACCCAAAATTTCTGCCGTACTGGATATAACAAATGCTGAGGGACCTCATGCAAAAATTTTATATGAAAACAATTTACAATTAAATTAGACAATTTATGAGCCTTGGGAAGTAGTATTGGAAATTTTTTCTAAAATGGCAATTTACTATTTCTTAATCTGCCCCCAACTCTAATAATACCGGCAGAATCAATGAAAGAACATAAAATCTTTATCTGGCTGTCAGGATTTACTTCACCTTTGATCTTAAGAGCACTCAACTCTCTTGAAAATTCAGAATCTTGTACCCATTTTATTAAAATAAGTTCAGCTTCTTCAATCTCTTCTCTAGTGAGGTGTCCAGAACGCTTCTCAATACCAGATTTACAATTATGCAAAAATCTAAGAATAAAACTCAAAACATGCAATATATTAAAATACCTATTACTGCAATTGAGGATATCAGTAAAAAATGAATTGTTATATATAGCAAATGAAGAACTCTACTCACAGTGCAGTTTCTTGTGTTCACTCTGTACATCATCCTTTATCACATTATCAGAGATTTCTCTCTGAGGATACTCACTATTTTTCAGAAAGGATGGGCTTTCCCACCTCAAGTGGTTCTCGAGCATTTTAGATGGATTCACACCTCGACTTATAAGATCAGCCGGATTGGCCCAGATGGAACATGCCTCCACTGTTCACGACAGGAAAGGTCTTGAATTGTGGCCACACGTTTCGCCAAGAAGGTTTTCAACACCGACGGCTGTTTCGTGATCCATGACAGAACAATCATACTGTCGCTCTAGTAATAGGTTTTACTCACTTCCAATCGAAGAGCTGATTTAATTCGTCGCAACAACGACTAACAGCACAGCCACTCAGAGCTCCAATCTAGGCACTGTAATCTTCTTCAGTGGATCCACTCTGGACTTACTGGCTACCAGCTTGATGGCAACATCTCCAGCAGATGTTCGAAATTTGCAATAAACAACTGCTCCAAAGGCAGCCTCTGAAGCGTCGCTGAATCCATGGAGCTCGATAATTTAAACATCAGAAAGGGGCAAAATACATCGGCTCACTTTTATGTTGCTAATGGACTGTAACGCTTTAGAAAAGTTATCCCATTCTCCATGAACTTCAGGGGGGAGCTGATCATCCCAATGCAGATTCAAAAGCCATCATTTTTGCAGAAATAATTTGGCCAAAGATATCACAGTGCCAAGATGACCCAGAGGGTCAAACAGCTTTGCAATGGTAGACAAAACATTTCATTTAGTATGAATATTTGATGATGATATGGACACTTTAAAACAGAAGCAATCAACAGTAGAGTCCCAAATGACACCTAAAGTCATTGTCTCAAAATTTGAAAACTCGTAACTGCTTCCTCCAAAGGTGGCGGACAATTGAGGATGGTTGCCACACCATTTATGCAACCTCATAGTGAGCTGTTGTTGCATCTCTATGCATTCAGGTAAGGTTTTTGCTCCAGATAGCACGTCGTTAACATAGAAGTCATTCAAGATAACGGAAGCTGCAAGAGAGAAATTGTGTCCTTCATCACTTGCAATCTGAATTAGAGTTCGTGTCGCTACGAATGGCGCACTCAGAGTGCCATATGTAATAGTCAATAGTTCAAAGGTTTTCACTGAACTTAACTCACTTTCCTTCCATTCTCTACGTTGTAAATTTCACTGACCAGGATGCATGTCAATCATACGGTACATTTTTCTATGTCAGCAGTAAAGGCGAATGGATGTTTGCGGAGCCGCATCCTGATTGAAATTGAGTCCTCTTGGACCACTCCTCCGTTAAGTTGCAAACTATTGAAAGAAGTTCCATTCTTTGTTTCTCTCGACGCGTTGAAACCAACACGCAGCTTTGTAGACATCTTCTCGGGTCTGTAGACACAATGGTGGGGCATGTAGTAGGATAACTAGGTGGGGCATGTAGTAGGTTCTGCCTCATGAGTCACGTCTCTCATGTGTCCCAATCACTCATATTCATTAATAAAGTATTTATATAAGTTTAAATAATTTTGATCGCGCGATAGCTTAATCCAAAGCGAATTTAATCTTTTTAGCGCTATGCCTCTAGACTCGCCTAAACAACTAGGTTCCTCTTTAAGTGGGATTGAAACTGCATATTTTCCACTGGGCTCTCTGAAATGAGTTTGAACAAAATGTTCCTCAGAAATCTTTGCCTCGTCCGAATTAGGGGTCTAACTCAACGCTTTCTAATTCCCAAAATTTCCTCATGGTACTGCTTAAATCGTCATCAAGTATTAACCCACAATAATTTTTTTTGGTTTCCTGATCCCGTAACACTGCCACTAGCCAAAAATCAAAAAACACTATTTCGAACAACTCTGAATGTGGTGAATAAACTTTTTCTGGCCTCAACAAATGATAAAACCATTTAGCCCCCAGAAGACAATCAACCTTTTGGGGAACCATAAAATTATCGGCCAAATTTAAATTAGAAGGAATCTGTCCTTTAACACTTAAATATTTGCCTGGGGTTAAATCAGTAATTTTGTCAACAACAAAAAACTCAAATTCTTGGTTAAAACTCTTATCAACGTTTGAAATTTCAGCTTTAACATTATTAGTAACAGTCATTGGGGAATTATTTTAACACGATATTATCACATTAATTCTTTCTTGTTTTAGCCCTAATCTATTTGCACACTCTTTAGTCATAATATCTGACTGGCTACCTACATCAAGTAGCCCTCTAACAGACTGCAAATTCACATATTTGTGTGGGATGTAAAATATAGCAGTACTCAACAATTCTTCTTATAATTATCTAGCTCTGTTGGATTATTTATTTTTAGTTATATTTACTCAACAATACAGTTATCTTTCGTTTGTTTTCAGTTGTACAAGTAGCTGAAAATGACTATTCACATTTTCATGGGTTACACTAGAATTCGGGTAAAAAACACTACTTTCTGCATTTAAAATAGATTTTGGATCCTCTCCTAAACTTGTTATTGCACTAGTTTCGTTTTTAATACACTACTGGATTGATCATATTCTCTGGGAAAGTGAAGTAACTTATTATGAGGCCTTTTACATAAGCAGTTTCGCGCATAACACTTCTTGACATTACAAGTTGGTGAAAGGCATTTATTTAAAACATAAGTTTTGCGCTTTCACAAAGTCAACTCTATCATTAACGAACAGTTTTTGGAAATCTTGACACCTAAATATCGGGTGGTCATTATGGCACATAATACATTTTAAATTATCATTCGATAAAAACACTTTAGAAATATATTTATTATTACGATTCTCAAAGTTACTCTTTCCAAATCTCCTTTGTTCATTATTAACTACTGAGCGCGAAATTGAACTATACTCTGTTTTAGTTCCGGTTTTGGAAGCCAGAAATAAATCACACTCTCTGGCTAATTCCTGAAGTGTAAAAAATGACGCTCCTTGTTTGATACTTATATAACCTTTTAAATCCTGGGGAAGGGAGTTAAATATTTGATCGGAAATCATTAACTCACGTAGTTTAGAAAGTGTTTTCACTTTACGAAGTTGAATGTAATATTCAAAAACAGAACTAACCCTCGAGGAAAATTGCACGTAATTTTCCGTTGGCAGTTTTGTTGCACCTTTAATCTGTTTAAAACACTCTTGAGGGGTTGGTTAAAATTCTTTCAAAACCATAGATTTAATTTTTTCATAATCCCCAAACTCTTCTTTTAGGTAAACCATTAAATTACCGATTCGATCTCCTAGAATATTTCATAAAATCTTAGCTTTAAATTTATCACTTACTCCTTTTGTCTTGAAAGCTTTCTCGAGCGAATTTAAAGAGAGATTAAAACACTCAACATTTTTAGGAACTGGAATAGTCAATATTTTTATACTTTTAATTAAATTCTCTAAATCAAAACTCGGAACATCATCGTTAAGCGATTTACTCTCATAAGATTCAGATTTGAGCTTTAAAAGCTCCAGTTCTTTCTCTAAATGCAAAAGCGAAAGCTTTTCGATCTCTAGTTTTTTTTCAATTACAATTCTTTCGTTTTTGGCCTGCTTCGCCTTTTTATGTTTTTCTTCCAAAATTTCTGTAATTGTTTTTGTTACAACATCAAAGTTTTGTTTAAATATTTCACTATTCTCTATTAAACCTGTAAGTTCTATTATTTTTGCGAAGGGTGAAAATGAAATATCCAGTTCAGTACACAAACTTTTTAACTCATTTATACTTAAGTTAGCCAATGACATGATGACAGTTGTGTACTATTCACTTACCCACTATTTATTTTTTTTGAAAGAATGAGTGAACGGGACACGAACACTAGTATTCAGGCCCTGATTTTCCATTAGGCCCAGTAGGCCCGGGCCTAGGGGCCCCCCAAAATTTTTATTTTAAAAGAAAAAAAAATCCCAATTAATTTTTTTTATTTTACCTTTTTTAATAGCAATTTTTTTATATATCCTTTCAAATTTGATTGATTGGTTGGCTCATCATATATATAGTTATATCTATAGTATAGATAAGGGATTAATAAGATTTCTGGTTGCATTATATTGGTGTTTTAATGATGAAGTTAATATGTTTTATTGCTTTTTGTTATTTGATATTGTTCTAGGCTTCTGCACTTCAAATAGCCAATTCTTGGTAAAATGGTACTTTCACAATGATTCATGATTATTTTTTATGTGTCAATTTTGGAAAATTTTACGCCCACATCAGTGTTAGGGGGCCCCCCCATCCCGAGTTGTGCCTATAGTGCAGAATTTTCTAAATCGGGCCCTGCTAGTATTTCAAACCCACTGTGACTGACGTTGCTAATCGTAATTTTTCCATGGTGCCGATTGAAGATGAATTATTTTCACTTTTAACATCTAAAGAGTCGCGAAATCCACTCCGGCACGGCTGATCCAGATGTTTTGCACAGTTCATTTCACAATAAAGACTTCAGGGGATTGTTTCACTTCATAATTTTATTTAGGTAAAGGTTACACATGCCACTCGTCTATTGCGGCTTCTCGCTTCCGCTTACACATACTAGCTTCTGACCAGTGTTGCCAACCTCTACGAAGCGCCTCCCCATAGCGTCAGCTCGAAATGCCCCTGTTTTCCCCTAAAACCAACTTGAGATCACCCTACACCTTCCTAAAAGAAATTCTAGTTCCAAATAGGCATCTTGTTTGAGAGATAAACTGAAATAAATAGAAAATACACACATAATGAAATGGAGGTTTATTTACATTTGACATATGGAACTTCTAATAAAAAAACGCGTCTCGATTGAACAAAATATTGAAAAATGTTTCGACCACAAAATGCCCCTAAAAAAATGTGGCCCCTAAAGACACCCCTTATCATCTAACTTACACCCAAATTTAGGGGTAAAACCCCCAAGATGGCATCACCGCATCTGACCTTTTTCTGTGTCTGGCGATAGAGGGCGTGACAGGTCTGAACATAGCCTGTTATAAGCAGAAACTAAAAATTCTGATGTATCTGCCGTTTAAGATTCCAGTATTTTGAATAAAACCAAATTAAAGAAATCTTATTAATTTATCTTTAAACAAACTAAAACAATGCGAAAGATAAAAAGTGATGCATATGCAGCTAGCGACAACTGTAACGCCAGAAAACGGGAGTACGTTCTTTATGGAAAGGCAAACACGTAATATTAAACTCTTTAAAATTAAGTTAAAGCTTTCGCAGCTGTTGACTTTAATTTACGGATGTCGTTTCCTAAGCCTTTTTTGGTTGCTTCTAAGTTGTCATATTTAAGAATTTTGAGCTCATTAGTTCTAAATTGATAGGCTAGGGAAAAGAGAGGAAATTGAAAAGATTTTTTTAATATCAAGTTCACAGTACAGTTAATGTACTATGTAGCTGGTCAAAGATTGCAAGATTTTCGTTAATATGTTGTGGTCAGTGCGTTACGTTGTATTGTGATTTTCCAGTGATTTGATTCCTCAACGTTAATAATAATATATCGTTCTTATGGAATTCAAAAGGAGTGATGAAACAAAAGGAATATATTGTATATGATATTTTATAGCAGATTTTATAATTTTTATTATTCTCATAATGAGAGAAGTCTGCAGTAACCAGTTTTTTAATTTCTTTATTTTAATCGGCTTTCGGAATTGGAAGAGTAAACAAATTACCGGCTGCGATTCTGTTAATTGGATGTAAATTATTGCTACTCACGATTATGTTTCATAACTTAGATTAGCGAGCTGTGAAGAATGTCACTAATTAAAAAATATTTATCGTTTACGCTAAGAATGTTTTTGAATTTAACAACTTCTTGTCTTCCTAATTATTTCAAATGATCTTGAAAGCAATATTTGTTTTAGAAAAGACATTCAACTCATTTCGTGAAATAGTCCCACTTTTTTTACGATATACATAGATATTTAGTTATAAAGTTTCTAATCAGGTATTTACTTTGAGATTTGTTAAGAACTACCCAAATGTGCTGTTTAAAGTCTTGGTGGCACAACTTGCAACTAGAGCTTTTTTTCTTTTTTTAAGAACTGTTTATTTTAATAAAGTGGTGCCTCTCGGTATTTTGTTCCGACGATGTAGGGCGTCCTAAAACACAATACAAGATGTCGTATCAGACGATGGACTACGTAAATTCGCCTAATATTATGAGCTTGTATTTCGAGTCTTCCTAATGGAGAAGTTTTTTTGAGAAAATACCTCTCAGATAGAACGAATTGGAAGAGTTAATGCGCGGATGAATTCCAGGAATGTAGAATTATTGATCATGAAAATTTCAGTCATCTAGGATACTATTGCAAATATTTACACCTCCAACCGCAGGCAGCATTGGACCTAGGTTTCGACTTTGTTCTCTACTTGTTACCTAAGGAAGACATACCCAATGAGTGCACTGGAGAAAGAGGAGTTTCGAATGTGAAATTCCACATACATTTTAATGGTGACAAAGTGCATTCATCAAGCCCACATCGGGCGGAGCCACAACTGGACCATGGGCGTGGTCCACGCATTTCTTCACCTAAGATACTAATTAAGGCTACAATATACCTATTATAGTAGCCTCAATTAGCATCTTATGAGAAAAAATGCGTGGAACACGCCCTTGGTCTAGTTGTGGCTCCACCCGATGTGGGTTTGATGATTGCACATTGTCATCCACCTAATTAAAACTACTGTATATATATTATATAAGCCTCCCACATAGTATAGTGGTTAGCGTTCTGGGCTGCCACGCAGTGGGCTTCGGTTTAAATCCCGAATAAGGCTTGGCCGTTTCATTGTCGTCCCCCTCAGAGAAAGCAATGCTGGCTCATCTATATGGTGCTCCTATATTAAAGTAGCCAGCAAAACTTCGCAGTTCTTCATGGGACAATGTGAAGAAATACCTACCATCAGAGACAAGTGCCTGCCGCATTGGTAAATAAATAAATAAATAAATAAATAAATAAATATATATATATATATATATATATATATATATATATATATATATATATATATATATATATATATGTGTGTGTGTGTGAAAATAATCACAATCGGAAAGATTAACACAAGGGAATTGATGAGTAGAACTTATGGGAGATGCAGTCAGGCGAAGTGTTCATCCAGGAAAAGCTTACGAAATTTAGGAGAGAGCTATACTCATGGAGCCGATGAAATACACAAATTCCAAGACGTGTTTTATTTGTCAGATGGCATTAGCTGCAGTGGGCACTGGACTTGCCCTGACGGGGCGCGAAGAACTGATTACATTACAAAGTTAAGACAAGAGCCGTCGTGACCGACGGACTTCTAGCGTCGGTGGACAGCAGATCTGACAGCAACGAGAGTTATGAGCGAAGAGAAAGAAGTCTTCCGTTCATGCAAAATTTAAATGGGTGTTTTGCGATATTGACGCCAGAGGGCCTAAACTACTTAATTTTTAATTGGGTGACTTTAGGTTCGTGGAGTTCCAGTGTCCACTTGTGGAGTTCACGTGTCCACTTCGGTTATCCCCGGGATTACTTTATTGCTAGATCCCGCGCTTGTTAGATCTGCGAACTATGGACCTGGGTGCAGGATAACGGCCATAAAGTTCTTGTAAAGTGCGGTTTCGACGTTATAGAACGCACAAATCCAGAGTGGTTCGAGGGCTCATCAAGAATTTTGACATTACACTGACGTTCGGAATCTCATAAACTTCGAACACTCAGACCACACACACACACACACACACATATATATATACCTATTATGGATAAAATTGTAAATCTCAATAAAATTTATATCTAGCTTTTGTATTTAATAAATATGCCTTTTTATTGCTGTTGTTTCTTATGCCCCCTGGTTGCAAGTTCCAGACCAGGTCCATACAGGCTTCGGGCTTAAGTGTGCGGCTCCGGTTTAATTAGACCCACAAGGGTCAGAGTCCGTCTTAGCTAGTTGCCACCTCAATTTTGACCGAGCAACTCCAGCGGCGACATCTGGGGGGGGGGGTCGTACCCTCTCCCACCCTTACTGACCTCCGGTCTACGGATTTAACGTGCCCATATCTGGCCTAGAAACGGAGGTATTTAACGACGCACACCGGATCATCCTCAGCAACGATACCCAGCACGTTACCGCAAGGCCACCTCGAGCCCGCATTATTATTAATATAACGTATTGCGAAATTGGGGAGAAGTTTCTGTTTACGTTTAAAGAAGGATTAAAAAACTCATTTCGATAATGGGTTGAAGAATCGACGAAAGTTTAAATTTTACCCAGGAATTATTGTTTGATTAATCTCTTCTTTTAGCTCTTTGCGTTAAACGAGCGATCTTAAGTGCTATTATATAAATATATATATATTTACATTTTACTGATTTAAGTGGTTCTTCTCCGAAATGCTTTAGGACATAATAGATTCTTGTAATACATGGAATTTTTTTCTGCTATTTCAAGCGAGGTGCTCGTGTACTAACAATTTTCCGTTTTAGGAGTTCGTGAAGTAGAAGAAAATCTAATATCTGAACTTGTGAGGATACTTATTTAATAAAAATATAGTTGGTGATTTCTTTTGAAGTTTCAGTATTTTCTGTTACATGCAAATCGTTATTAAATAGCATTTCTAGTGCTATTTTCTATCATATATATTTCCTCTGGTTATGAGTTGCGTAATATATTTTTCCTCTGGATATGAGTTACATAATATATTTTTCTTCTGGATATGAGTTACGTAACAGGTTTTCTAAGAGGCGAGATTTTAGGGGACTCAAGATGCATTTTACTATTGTTAAGTAAATTTATGGAGATTTATAAATTCTCTTTCCTTTAAAGCCTATTTCTAAAATATTGAAGTACATTCCTCAGGATATCTTTCCTGTGAAACTTTTACTTAGCGGTGGGGAATCAGTAATAAACTTTTTCTTTAACTTGAGAAAAAAATATTTATCTGGTTTAGGAAACAAAATAAAGACTTTTTACTCCAAGACAGTCGTTGTAAAGCTCTGCGCACAATCAAGCTCTATCATGATTTTCTAGAATTACCTCAAATACATTTACACATTTTGTGCTTTTCGGTTCGGGTTTCATATGCAATCTCTATATTGCTGCATGTACAGTAAAATTAATGCCTTTAATTAAAACCTTTAACTATCATTTTATATATTAAAATAAGTCTAGGATAAAATCATTAAAGAATACTGAAATGTGGTTTGTATCATTATTGAGATTGCGTAATTCATCAACATATAAAATATTCGCAAAGTATGTATGATTGCAACTCAGATATAAAAAGATTTGTCTTTAGTGATAGATTTCGTACTTTTCAACGTTAAAGTGGCCTGATGTTTTCTATTCATAATATTATATACCTTCTCTCATGCAATTCTCTGAAGAATTTTATTGGAACATTTCAAAATTTTTGCTCGTAGCTTAGTTCTTTTAACTGTTCTATTTGAGTGTAAAATAACATTCGGTGTCGACTTTCTGCTTGTCCGTTACGTAATCAGGGATTCAGTTTTCTCAAAAATTACAAACACTTTTGTGACGTTTGGTTCTTTTGAATTATAGTCTTCAGGTGTTGAAGAACATGAATATTTATTGAGAATTAGAAAACGAAATATTTATCACAAGAGACTGAGATGCCCTACTCGACGATCTCAGGAGATGCCCTACTCGGCGATCCCAGCGAAGTTAAATTGTACATAACTGGTTCCTTGTCCTAAATACAACCTAAAAAACGTATTCCATCATATTGACTAAAAATATATAGAAGTTGCCTACTTCAGTTATTGTAAAATATGAATAATACAAAATATAATATCACGCATGCAAACAATCGCAGGTGCAGGAATGAAGCAAAAATTATATTGCGTCATACTGGTAGGCTGAATTTAAAGCATCACAACTTTATAAACGAGTTTCTAATGTTAGTAGTAAGTTATACTTTATAACTTCTATAATGGAAGACTGGCCTGTTTGGCTTCTGTGTTGAAAAAGGTGTCCCGGTGGCCTCAAATAGAAATACAAAAATTGTTGAAAATTTTAAAAAAACCTTTGTTGACAGTTATTGTAATTTTACAATTGGAGTCCTTTCGCAGCGCAAGTAAAGGCATACCGAACAAAACTTTTGTCCATTAAGTAATCATTAAAGTATATCAATTTTTCGAAAAAAATAAAATAAAAATCATTGCATTATTATATTGATTTAAGCGAGCTTACAAACAAAAGTTTAATCTGATAGTTTGAGTTTGGGAAGGCTGACGTACATTTGCTTATGTATACTAATTGAATATTGATATGGGTTTGTCAACCTTGCTAGTCTATAATTTCATTACACTCGCAAAACTTCGTATTTATAAAGTAATATAGATACATTGAAATTATCATCACATGTTTAATTTTGCCGTTGTTCAACTATTAAGAGACGTCCGGTGGCTTAGGGGTTAGAATCTTCAAGCTGCCACACCACAGGTCCAGGGTTCAATCCTGCGACTGGGCAAGGTAGCCTCAGCCTTTCATCCCTTGAGTGGTTCAAAAAAATGAGGACCAAGCATGCTTGGGAACTAACTCTGGGGGTCTCGTGTCAGTTTGACCACTTGACCGAGACATATGCTGTATGGCAACCCAAGTACACAGTCAAGAAAGGGGAGATGGGCACCACCGGCCATGATCCACACGGACTGTTGCGCCATGAGTTTAGTTTAGTTTTTGTTATAACTATTAAAGATAAAAAACTCCATATTGCCCCTACGCAAAAAGTATTATTGCTAACGAATATAATAGAAAGTGTATAGAAAAGTAGTGTAACAGAAAGTAGATCTTATGCTTATACGCATGAAAACTTTGTTTTTACGAAATCTCTCAGTATTATCTCAAACGTAAAAAAAAATAATATTGTAGACACGGAGACACAGTCTACGACTCCTGAGCATTATGCGACTTCTAAAAAGAATAAAGTGGCCCAATAAATAAATTTCTGACTTCAAAATACAAAAGTTTTACTAATAGCAGGATGGATGTAGTTGGTAGAATATCGATCTCGAGCTTAAGAAACCTATGCTCAATTTCCGTTCATTGTTGACGGTCTGTACAAAAACCTATGAATGAAAACGAAAAAGAGCTATGACGATTGTTACAGAAACATATAAATTTTTTATTTTTGTAAAGTGTAAGGCAAAGACGTAAAAATGATTACGAAATTGGTATATCGCGTATATAAGTGTAGAGTTTTCTATGTCCACCTAGTTTAATTCTTTTAGGGTCCAGCTGGCGACTGCAACTACTGTTCCTCGATATCTCAAATTTGAATTCTACAAATTTTTTTTAACCGTCTCACGCAGGCTGTAATGGTAACATCTACCCCGTCATATGTATCTAAACAAAGTTTTTCCATCATGACCTATCAATTAAACATCTTCAGAAAGAATCTAAGGTGTAAGTACTAATAGCCTCTTTTCTAAAAGTCGGGTACCAGAGTGACTCACACTATATAATTCAAACTGTGACATTCACAACCAAATACTGGTTCATGACTTTCTCCAACCTACAGTTGTTTTTAAGAAAATAATAATTGTAATGAATATTCAATTAATATATCATAAATATGCGCTTTGTTACATAGATAAGCTAAAACTCTAAAATTAAGTATATATTTCCGATGCTGTTCCCTCAAGAATTCAAATATTTTCTATCCGAAATAATCATAAATAAGTTTGTCCATCCTAGAACTCAATATTTTGGCCTGAATATGCGCATAACGATACAAAAAATAATTTTTCCAGAGAGAGAGAAAAAAAGGTAAATAAAATTTCAGACAGCTACCAGATGCAAAACGGTTTACGGGGCCCCTTTTCTAAAGCATTACTATATTTCATCTTTATTGCTTCTCATTTAAAAAGGTCATAAATGTAAATGCAGCTTTTGATTGAAAGCAACACTGAAGCCATTGCCGTGCTCAAAAGTCATATGATTTTAATATGCATTAGGGACGCATATTGTGTTTTTCGATAAAATAAGATTATAATAAAAAGTAAGTTCATGTTTAGAAACCTTTAAAACATATATCATTAGGTATTCAGAAGCTTTCTTTTATACCTGCTGGATGATAGAAGCAATATTTTAAAGACTATCTTTACTTCGCATTTCATAATGCTTGTGTTTGCGTCATAAAAACGAGATAACTGCTTTCAGAATGTATAAATAAAGGGCCATAAGTTTAAATACTTTTACCTAAAGCGAGTAGTGGAGAGTCATTTATATGTTGTTTTCAAGATCAGAGAAAATAAAGTTTAAATGTGAAAAATATATAAATGAAATTTTAGCTTATCTAACGAAAAACCATTACAAAAATCAATTCTATCTAAAGACATGTGCAAATAAATAACAGCTTACTTTAACATGATGTAGCGTAATTATTTTTAATTCACCAACTTTTCACATTGAAACGTTTTCTTAGGATGAATTAATTTTTCTTTTAAGGGAAATTATTTTTACCTTTAACAAAAATTGTGTATTTATCTTACATGAAATATATTTATAATATAGGTTGCCAGACTGTAGGTGCACAAACTGTGGTGAACAAACTGTTGCCAGAATAGGTGCACAAAGTGTTGCCAGACGAAGCGCTTTATCCTACTAATTGCCTGCCACATATGATATAGTACAGAAAATGTGTCCCACTATAAATCTTTTGTGAAACATCAAGGGCTGCACCTAAACCCTCTATGGATGTTTCTAACCGTTAGGAATCAGCTTTAAGTAGCAGGTCCTGGGGTAATTAGCCCTCGTGCAACAAACGAAGCGCTCTCAATCAACCAACATACGAACGATATGTGTGAAAGTGTGGTCTATCACATAAGCATTGTTTGTTGCCTCAAGTAATTTTACTACGATTGTAAAGACATTAATACAGAAACATTAATATAACCTAGTACACAGACGGAAATATAAATGTGTATTAAGGAAATTAAAACAAATATCAAAATATTATGATTTTCGGATAGTTAAACTTCTTTTCCGTTTATATATTTTTAAAAAGTATGTTTTGTAAAACGTACAATTACCTAAGATTCAATAAACTGATCGGGGAAAATTAGGGAAAATTTTTCTTTACTTAAGTGAAAAAAAATTATTTGGGAAATTAGTGTTTTTTTTTTATGCAACCACCTATAAAGAGAAAGTGCAATTAGCTCCTAAAGAGAATTTTTATCGCGTACAAGAAAAAAAATAGAAGATTATTTAAATTTTGTTTTCTGTTCAAACAAATATTTATATTGTCACATGTTTAAACAAATATTTATACTGTCACATGTTTAAAGAAATCTTGAAAGAAAATGCCTCTTTGATAAGATAATCATTAGAGAAATATATTTATCTTTCTAAGGAATTTCAAAAAGTTAAGTTAATTGAAAAGAAACTATCGATTTTAAGGAAATTGTTCCATGAAATTAGGATGACTAGAAATGTTTTTATTGGATATTTTGACGCTTTAAAAAATTTTCTGCATCATGAATCGGTAATGATATACTTTGTCTTAATTAGCATATCTCAGCGACTGATTTTAAGATCCATGGACTGACATTTAAGAACGCAGGGGATGATTAAATTAAATTTGATTTTTTGACATTTCTGATATGTCATGAGTAAATTTGTGTTTTTAAATCTTAGGAATTAAATATGTACTATGAAATGCGCATTTTAATTTTGTAGATATATGGCATGATCTATATGTAATGTAGGTACATCACGGGCGCGATTCAAACACTTTTGTAGTCGTAGCGGTTAAACAACTCGAGGAGAGAACAGGAACACACTGAAGATCTGGAGTACTTTATTCCATGGAAATATACTTCAAGACATTAGAAAAGGTACACAGCAATACATAGTTAAACGAAACGGTAAAAAGCTGACCACACGATGTTTAACAATAACGGCAACGGACAGCCCGGAGCTGCCGGGGTTTGAGTATCGAATACGGTTACATCATAATATAGTTGGAAGCAGTACGCGGACAAAGAACAGAGGAACGAGAGAGCTCGAGCCAAAAAGCAAGCGAGAAATGCAAAGAAGAAGGGTCGAAAATCCCTGCTACAGGATTTTATACCATGGGGGGGGGGGCGCTAGGAGTTTATATTTCTTTTACTTGGTTACAATAAAGCCACGAGAAGGTATGACTCAACGTCGCAAGACTTTCCGAACACGTGAGCGTGGCGAGATAAGACGCGTGACATTGACTCATGTCTAAAAATAACTTTAATGTTCGCAAGTGCAGTGAAGGGAATAGAACAGTTGGTAAATTCGTTTATTCCTAAGTCCCAATTTGAAATAGGGACTGTACTTTATTGAGCTTAAAAGGAATTTCGAATACGCCTTAGCTTTTCAAAGGCAATTAATATTGGTGGAGTGAGATTATTAATAATGGTAGGGCGTTATTATTACACATTATATATATATATATATATATATATATATATATATATATATATATATATATATATATATACTCCATATATATATATATATATTATATATATATTATATATATATATATATATATATATATATATATATATATATATATATATATATATATATATACTCCATATATATATATATATATATTATATATATATATATATATATATATATATATATATATATATATATATATATATATATATATATATATATATATATATATATATATATATATATATATATATATATATATATACAATCTTTGACAAAAAAAAATGACGCACAATGAAGGGGTAATGCAATCTGGAAACAAATTGATATTCATACAGGTTTCGATGGAAAATGCAAAATTTTAAAGTTTGGCGGTCAATGAGTGAACATGTGACGCTGAAACGCATCTTAACTACACAACTGGCAGTATATTAAAGAGGAAATATCGATTCCAGGTCATAAATTCTTTGCGAATTTCATTCCGTATATTCAGGTAACTATGCCCCACATACAGGTGCGCGAACAATATGCGCAGATTTGAGAGAGAAAGTGTAGTTGGGCTCAAAGAAGCCGGTTGGTTTAAACGGCGAATAGCTCGACATTTGGGTAGGAGCGATGCCACTATTAGACGATGTGGCAGGAATGGGTGAACCATGGTCGAACACAGCGTCAAGAAGGAAGCGGTCGGCCTAGAGAAACGACAGAACGTGATGACCGAGCAATCGTCAGAGCGGCACTCACAGCCCCAGATTCATCATTATCATCGATCTCAAGTGCAGCTGGTGCTTCAGTGACCGCAAAGACCATTCATAGACAACTCAGAGAAAGGGGGTTGAGCTCACGGCGCCCTTTGCGCCAACTACCATTGACCTCTGTACACCGACAAGCCCATTAGCAGTGGTGTCGGGTGCATTCGACCTGCAATGTCACAAACTGGAGTAGAATTGTCTTGAATGTTGAGTTCCGCTTCGAATTGATCCCCAAGGACCTACGAATACTTGTCTGGAGACACCCTAGACATCGGTGGGATAGCAACCTGAGTATATTCCGCCATACGGGCCGGCAACCAGGAGTGATGGTCTGGGGTGCTATTTCATTTCACAGCAGGACCCCTTTGATTGTCATCCGAAGCACCCTTACAGCACAGCGGTACGTCGACGATATTCAACGCCCCGTTGTGTTTCCCTTCATATCACGCCATCCTGGGCTTACAATTCAGCAAGATAATACCCGCCCGCACACGGCAAGAGTTTCTACTGCTTTTATTTGTGCTTGCCCAACGCTACCTTGGCCAGCAAGGTTGCCGGATCTCTCCCCCATTGAGCACGTTTGGAGCATTCCGATCAGGGCCTTCCAACTAGCTCGGGATGTTGACGATCCAACGCGCCAATTGGACAAAATTTGACACGATATCTCACAGGAGGACATCCGCCACCTCTATCAATCAATGCCATGCCGGATAACTGCTTGCACAAGGGACAGAGTTGGACCAACTTGCTATTGGATTTTCACTTCGTGAAGCTCTTTCTGTTGAATACATCATCCAGTTTTTCTCAAATTGCAATCATTTATTTTTCTGTACATGTACATCACGTCTACCGATTTTTGGCCCATTCGGACAACTCTTCTTGGTGCGTCGTTTTGTTTGTCTACTGTGTATATACACTGAGCGAAGCTTCTGTAGGATGCCACATCTATAAACGTCCATATTTTGTTCAGAACCGATTAAATACACTCCATAGAGCCCTTGTTATTCTACCCCCTTTTCCACGGTCATCCTTCATAACGACCACTTTTTTCGGAACCATTACTGGCCGCCAAAGAGAAGTTTCACTGCATATATAAGATATAATTTATGAAATTTTATATACTTTTATGAGTAAGAAACTATCTACTTTATGCTCAGTTTAGTTTCAAGAATAAAACAAAATGATGTAAAGAATCCTTCTTGCGATGTTAATTTTATTGAAAAGAGTTCTCTAGGACAAAAGTTTGACGTGTATATTTTTTTCAGAGTTTTATTTGAATTGAAAGTTATATAATTCTCCTCACTCGACAAAACTGCATTTTAAAAGTCAAACATTTGCCATATTTTACTTTCCCGTAACTCAAGAAAAAAAAAAGTTGTGTTCGTGGCTAAAAATCAACTTTGAAGCGAAATATCAAGAAGCTGCGCAAACAAATAAATTTAATAACATATAGCAGCTACAAGTTTGTATCGTTTACGTAGAGGAAAACAGTTCGAAATCTTTAGACCTCGTAATATTTTTCTTGCATTCGATTAATAATTTATATATAAGTTATATTTCTTATTAATGTACAGTTTAGAAGCAACAAAATCTATAACGCTGTCTAATAAGTAACAACACAATTTTTAAACCCCACAATCATAAGCAAAATTGAATAAAACAAAAACATTTCCCTCTAGCGAAAATTGTGAGAGTTTTAAGTCATATTTTAAGCAATATTTTTATTCTGAATTATCTAAATAAAAATAAACTTTGCATTTCTTAACAAAGGCAAATAGTTCAAATAGTCGCAGATAATCACCACCATCGTAATTTACCTTTAAATCTAAATCTATTGACAAATCTAAACTTGTGAAAGTATTTTGCATATATAATTCTTATCCAGTAAACATTAACTTTAATAATACAGTGTCATATATGTTTATGCTCTTTTTTTCCTGCTGAAACTATTTCCTTTTTTCCTCAGCTAAATTTATCTTTCCCAACAAGATCAGAAAAAATAGTATAAATTTAGATTACTATCGTTTTTGACTCGATTTAATTTTATAAGCGTCATCTTAAAATTATTCGCATCTTACATTTTCTCCATAAAAATCACCCCAAATTTTATGATTGAACTTAAAATTATTCAGCTCGATAGAATGTTCATCGAGTCTTAAAATTATTTAACTTCTACGTGTTTTGACAAATAAAAAAAAATCGGTTAAAATTTAAAAATTTTCAGCTTCTTTTTATGACTGACGAAAAACAATTTCTATTATCCTTGAGTGTGTAACTATACTTTTTTGCCAAAACAGGAATATTTCTGATTTTTAGAAATGGGTTAAACCCCTAAATTCTTTTTGCGTCATTCTAATTATTGATAAAAAATTTAAATGGTATGAAATATAAATAGAATGTCACCGACTTTTCCCATTCGAAACAGAAAATTCCATTATAAATCTAAAAATTTTCGACGAAACACTTTTAATCTCCGCTTGAATTTTCAATTTGCGGACAAAGATATCCACATTTCCCAAGTAAATGACTGAATTTTCATCTAAACCGAATTTGTTTTTCGAGTAAACATAAAGTTTCCCGACTAAAACTAAAATTTACCGAAAATTATCCGTCTAATTATCCGACAAAACATAAAATTTCCCCAGAAAATCCTCAAATCATCCAATAAAATCTGCAAATTTCGGACGAGTCCCAAAACTTTCTGACTAAGCACGTGAAATTTTTCGACTGCATTCCATAATTTTCGGCTGGCTTTTTTCCATGATGGGTGTCTTTCCCCCTCCCCCCCCCCTCTTCACACACAGAGACACATACTCCATCTAGGGATTTACAGTCCTGGGTATGAAGTCAAACAGTCTGAAGCTGCCTTGATTAAATTGGGCAGCAAAAGATAGAGACTGCTCTCTCTAGGATGCACAGAGACCACCTGAGGCCTCTAAAGGCTGAGTATGGTGTTGAAATTTTTCCTTTTTTCCCTTCCTGAGATGGATGAGGAAGCCAAGGTTGCTAGTTACTGCGTGAAGAGATTTATTTCGTAATACGATTTTAAAAATGAGGGGATCGTGGAAGTGCATTGAAAAAATTTTGAGTACATAGTATAGAAAAAAAATGCTTGGCAGAAAGACTGTGTTGATCTGTTGAATATATCAGAAATAGCACGGAGAAATAATGCATCAATGAGACATAACGTCAAAAGTTTTGCCTCATTTTTTTGTAAGTTTATCGATATCGTATGAAACGGATTATT
Source organism: Dolomedes plantarius (assembly GCA_907164885.2). NCBI lineage: Eukaryota > Metazoa > Arthropoda > Arachnida > Araneae > Dolomedidae > Dolomedes > Dolomedes plantarius. The sequence goes on along the minus strand of OU015492.1, from coordinate 99,295,164 downwards.
AAAGGGTTTAACTCCAATCATAAAAGAAAATTAGAGTAGCTATCACTATACAAAATGTTTAGTAAAAATTCACGTCACATGCTAATGATTTTTAATGATACATAATTGTTAAATACATGGGGAAAGAAAAAAAAAATCATTATGGTCTGATTTCAACAGCTTTATCAGCTTCGTTGACTGCAACTGTGCCTATTTAGCTGTCATTAAATGTGACCTCATTTCGCTTTAAGAAAATAAATCTTTAACGGTTGAATAATATTTTTTTATTTATAAGTGGAGATTTCTCTAAAAGTACGAACTTCTATCCAACTTTTCATGCATAGAGGAGCGTATGTTCGTCGCACATTAGCATTTGGCATTTTTAAGATAATATAATTTTAAATAGGAATCTTAATGGGATTTCAAAGAAGTTAGTTAATGGATGAAGAACTTACATCAATAAAGAGTATTTTTCCCAAGTCCTTTAATTAAAATTCTTTCCACTGCGTCATTTTCACTTTACTCTTTTTACTACTTGCTGTCTTGAATTTGATTAAATAGTTAGAACTATAACATACCATTTGGCATTCAAATAAATTCTGCTATTTAAAAAGACCCAGTTTATATTACGTTGATTATTATTGGAAATTAGATTTTACTTTGAACCAGTGATGTATGTCATTTTTTTTCTTTCATATTTTTCTTTCACTGATATATCAAATAGTTAAGCCATAGAAAATGAAATAAACATTGTAGTAGCAAACTAAAAGATACTTAAAAATTTAAAATAACGCTAAAATACGTAAGTACGTTTTGCAAGAACATTTACCTATGAATATTCCCCTGTATACGCTGGGATATTTTGTTGGATATTCTGTTATGTGAGTACCCTATACGTGAACCAACGGCCAACAATTAACATATATACATACCTAAACTGTGGGTGCAGTGACCCAAATGGCATATGCAGCGAGTCATTGATCTGAACGTTTCTGGTTCTATGCCGGTCGCTGACAAATCCACTGTCGTGTACATTAATGACGGCTGGTGTACAAACAATCTATCGTGGCTGCAATGTCCTCATATTCTCAAATTTACCCCTGGAGGTGCGGGGTCAAGTGTTCCGGTTTCGGCACTTAACCGGACTCAGTTAAAAATTACGGGACTGGTCCTTTAGCCAAGTCAGACTCCGACCCTTGTGATACTATAAAAAACCGGAGACGTACCACTTCGCTCAATAGCCGTTATGAACTTTAACTGACAACATACTGACTGGGAAAGGGCATCAGTCACAACAACACATACCCAAACCGGAATCCACAAATATCAAACTAGGCAATTAGGATAACTATTGTTTTTTGCCGTTCTAGTTGCAGCATTTTTTTCTTTCAATAACACAAAACTGTTTTCTCATATCTGAAATGTGTCATCAAAATGTTAATCAAACGATCCCCTTGCAGAAAAATCAAATATTATGGACTTCAAAGTTTTGTTGTACTTTAAAATTAAATCTGGAAACATATAAATGCAACCATACGCAAGTTAATTATCTATAAGTTCAAAAATTTATGACGATTTTATACCAGCGCCAGTAAGTTTGTGTTTACCTGCTCTATAGTTAAGTTAAGGACTTGTGGTTTTGAATCGCCAAGCGATCTAAAGAGGACTTTTAATATCTGGTGCTGAGACATTGTCTTTGAGTGACACTCTCGACATCCCGTACTAGGATACGACAGTCTGGATTCAGTTATTTTCCTACACTCATTCCACCCATGTTTAACATAAGCCATGTTCAACAGACAAAAGGCTTTGGATCAACCTTTTGACTCTGGTGTAGGGCGAAATGGGGATCATCTGTATATAGGACTGAATTCATGGTATTAAGACACTAGATTTCCCACACCACATGCGAAGCCGTTTAGAATTTCATTATAAGATTTCGTTATTGCGTCACTGGAATACTGGTAAACTGATGTAACCTATATGATACAGGATCTTACATATTGCACTTATGCTGACAGAAACCCTCTAACCCTACCGGCAGGGACACCCCCCTCTCCCCAGGAGGTCTAGTTGTATGTTGGGCCCTGTACGGTACATTGCGGAAGCCCCTAAACTTTTACATTTGGGTTGTGTATGGTACGACTGTAGAAAACTACGTTTGGAATACGGGACCTGAAAAAATACATAAGTCTCTGGCAACCATTTAGGATGGTTTTCCTGAACCTTTTTTTGATTAATTCTGCCCCTTATGCATACGTTAACTATTGACATAAAATCGCCAGAATGACTAGACTTGTCGTCTTCGAAGTTTAACGTCTAACTTAGCAGAACACAGAAACTAGGTTTTGGTTTGGTTTGGAGCGCTACGGTCAATTTTTGCTACACGAGGGCTAATTAGACCGAGACCTACAGCTTAAAGCCGCTTCCGAACGGCTACAAACGTCCATGCCAAGAGTGGGATTCGAACCCACAGATTTTGGTACCGAATGCCTGCGCCCTAGCCATTCGGCCATAGTCCGGCACGCAGAAACTAGGAGGTTCATCTTAAAAATTATTTATTGAAACCCAACATGCATATTTGTTTCCAGTTCAGTAATGTGCAAATTCTAAACTGTATATGATGGAGATAGATACCAGATGTTGTTCAAGAATATTGAAAGAAAACTTACCGTAAAAATAATTGATTACTATAAGGATTGATTACATGCGTAGAAAAAGGATTTATGAGTAGTAAATCCTCCAAAAATAACTTTGCAAATCTTAGTGTTATTTGGGACAGTGACGTAGCGAGGGGTGGGAAAAGGGGTATATCATGCCCCGGGCGCCACTCGCACAGGGGCACCAAATGGTCCTTTTCCGTAATTCTATATATTATATTACTGTATGTTTTTCGGAAAGGGGGGTACCAAAAAGGTATCGTGTCCCGGCGCCAATTATGCTCGCTACGTCACTGATTTGGGAGGATGATTTTACCTAGAGAAAAATGCATTCTTAGTGTTAAAAGTGTGATTTAATCAAGGTAGGTCTCTTGAACTGAAAAAGATTGAAAAACAAAAATTATATAATTTATTTATGTGTTAATGTAATTGAAAACGTACCGTAATTTAAATCATTTTCATAAAAAATACACAATTCTTAATATTTAAAATAGAATAATGGAGATATCTGATTATGACGATATTCAAAACATAAATACTGTGCTGTGTATCCCTTTGTATTAAGAGAAAGAAAAGTGCAAGAACACCCTTTTATACAGAGAAACAGCAAGGTATATTAGAACAGTAAGCAAAAACGCATTTAATAAAAACAAATAGTCTAAAAAAGAAAGTAGTGATACATATTTCTGTAATTTTGATAAATTTTCCCTTCCTGGGAATTGCGTGTGAAGAATATAATCTTAACAAAGGAAATTTACGTTTTCACCTAAAGAGGAGGAAAAGAGAAATAAAAACCCTTTGTATATTAAATTGCGCTTTTAGGACATTTTTCACTAATCATTTGACAATAAAAGGAATATATAAATATTCATAAACTGTTCTGACGTTTTTAAAAGACCACAATACCGCTCTACTACGACAAAAATTTGCATAATTCAAAACGAAGGGTTTATGTTACCTAATTAAATCAGACAGACCCTCGAACTGTTCATTATGTGTTTTAGTATAATGAGATTTAGAAAGTGTATATGTTCAGTCAGTTTAATTAGCCGTCTTTTTTACGATTCATGTTGCAAGATGTTATCAGGTTTAAACTGTCACTATCCCCCCCCCCATTTACAGACTTTCTTTGTTTCTAAATGATCATTTTAAACTTTGATATTTAAGTATGTTTTATAATATATGTAGCAATCTGATGCTTCATTTTATGTTTGACTTAAATGTGTTGACAAATGATATACACGCATTAACTGATATCAAGAATTTATTCTACCTTCTAATATGTATATGCTATTCATCGATAAATTTATATCTGCATTTAGAATAGTAGAAAGATTTAGAGATTTTGATTTGGCTGTCTCAGTTATCATGCTAGTGTATTATCAGAAATGTAGGCAGAGACATGTGTTCTCTTAAACCTTTCATTAACTATTTAAAAAACGCAAAACATTGGAATCTTTGTCACATTAAATCGCTCTTAGAGAACTGTTCCTATCATCGTTAGCAGTAATTATCTTCTGGTTATACTATCAATATTTACTACACTTTTCTAAGATACTGTATAGATTTCAATAACTGGCACAATGTGAATCTAGATTCAGATAAAAAAAGTGAAGAAAATCATAAGGGAAAGCATAAATTCATTGATGATTTCCTGATCCATGATCCTACTAAACTGGAAATGTGAAAATTAATTTAAAACTGCTGATCACCGAAAGGTATATCTTCTCTAATAGTCTTTAAAGGTTGAGTTTCCTCTTCTGTCCGCATGTCAGATAGTCTCTCTTTGTGAAATAACTTAGGACACAAAATTTAACGAAACATGAATTGTAATTCAGTACTATTTAAGAACAACACTGTCATCTTGAATGAGTGAAAAAAAATCATACAAAGGAAATTGAACAGAAAAATATTCGAGAGGAAAAAAACAAGGGAGAAAATGCTACAGTATTATCGAAAAAATTTAAAAGAAAATGTTCATTTGTTCTGTTACTTCCAAATCAAAATTTAAATGAAACAAAAAAACCTTGGCAACTGGAAGGAGCTTCGACAATTGTGAGAAAAATAATTCATTGTGAGGATTTTCTGGCATAGTTGGAATTGTTAGTTACCATAACACTGATCTTGATATTTATAATCCTTGACCTGTCATAATTTTCCTAACAAGTCTCGTAAAAAAGATAGAGACACATTTTAATTGCAGTCGAATCGGACCGATCGGAGATTTTCTTAAAATATTATCCAACTTCTCTTTTTAAAAGTTTGACGTATGTAGAAATTGCTCACAAAACATTTATAGCCTTGTATAAAGTGTACACCTAATGTTGTAGAGAATACGTACTTACATTCTTTTAATACTAAAATTCTATTTACTAAGACTTGAATAGTGCAAAAGGGTGCTATTTCGCACATTTATATTAAAGAAACACATGTGAGTTTCTTCGAAGTTCATCATCACGCACAGGAACTTTATGTGACAGTCGTCTAAAAACAAATTTACAAATCTAGATGCAGCTATTTTCACTCTTTGCATGGATGTTAGAGTAGAGAATAAAGCTCTAGATTTTAAAAAATCGATGCTAATATAACCTTAAAATGTTATATAATTATCAAAAATATGTACTGTAATGAGAATTTTATAAATATACACCGCTGACCATTAAAAGTGCACCAGGAAGGAAAGGAAAGAAGAAAAATTTACTTATTGTACGTATACAGCATAGTAGGAGGAAAACATGATTAAATTTGTAGGAAAATTGGGTGTATACAGAGTCCGAAATTAGTATACACAGCTGCCGCCTCTGGCAGCTAAAACGACTTTACAACCCGGTTAGGCATCGAGTCGAAATGGGCTCGGATGACAGATGCGGCCAAGTCATTCCATGCTACTTCAAGTGTATGTCATACTTCATAAATCGTAGTGCCTGGAGAGCGGTGGCTTCTTAGTCTCTCAACAACCCATGACCAGATTTTTTCAATGGGTGAGAGATCTGGAGAACGTGCTGGCCAGGGCAATAATCGAACACCCTCTGTGTCTAGATAGGTCAGGACACGACGGGCAACATGTGGTCTTGCGTTATTTTGTTGAAAGATGACGTCTCCGAAGCTTCAAATATAGGGCACAGCCACCGGCCTTAAGATCTGAGAAATGTAACGCTGGCTGTTCAGATTTCCGACGACGCGAACAAGAGGAGTTCGTACCGTGTACCCAATGGCTGCCCATACCACCACATCAGATGCAGGGCCCGAATGACGATATCGAATGCAAGCAGGCCGCGTGCGTTCTCCTTGGTGCATACAGACACGGATACGTCCATGATAATGCAGCACGCAAAACCGGGACTCGTCTGAAAAGACGACGTAGTGCCACTCAGTATCCAGTTTTATCGTTGGGCACCCCACTGTCGGCACGCGTCTCTATGCTGCAGTGTCAAGAGAAGACGCAATAATAGTCGCCGTGCAGACAGTCTGCGCTGCTCCAGACGTCAACGCACTGTTCGTGTGGATACTTGTCGTGCTGCAAACAAACCCATTTCCTGACTCAAGGTCCATGATGTAGTTGTACGATCCTGCAAGGCCGACCTGACAACATCTCTGCCCTCTCGGGCGTTAGTGGCGGGAGGCCATTGAGATCTTGAATGGCATTCAGTATGACTCTCCTGAACCCGTCGATTCCATATTCGCATAACAGTCGTTGAATTCCAACCAATGAGAGTAGTAATATCGCGGAACGATAAACCGCACTCTTGATAGGCCACGATCCTGCCACTATCGAATTTCGACACGTGCTGGTAGTAACCTCTCCGGCTCATTCCCAATAAACGGTGCCGCGGCTTGGCGATATTTTTTTTAGATTTTTTTAGATTTTTGCCAATTTGGCGATGAAACGCCAAATGTGGTTTGTGTTTGTTTTATGCTTTTAAGGTAACCATTTATTGCTCCCGATTTGAATAAGATGGCGATATTTTTTGGCGATGTTTTTTAGATTTTTGCCAAATTTTTAGATTTTTGACGATAAAATGCCAAATGTGGTTTCTGTTTGTTAAAGGCTTTTAAGCCGGTTTAAGTTTGCTGTATATATTACTTCCTCTTTGAATAATTAATGGCCAATCAGGGCCTGTGTTTTACCGGTAGACCAGTTTAATCTGGATTTTTAAACCGCGCCTGTTTCAAAGAAATTAATCCGTTGAAAATCCTTTTTGGGATTTGCAGTTCCATCGCTCGGACGTACATTTCTTTGCTAGGTATGGCTTCTTTTGTGAATGAGAGAGTGAATTTGGATTTCTTTAGGGATATTCAAAAAGTGGGTAAGAGAACTGTAATTGAATATTGTATGTATATTGGGTTAATCGCTAATGTTTATTATTGTCCAAATTGTAATTTACCAATGACTTTAACTGAAAGAAAAGACGTTAATGATGGGTTTTCTTGGGTTTGTCGTGTTCGGGGTGGTGGGGAGGAACATCACGTTAAAAGATCGATTAGATGTGGTTCCTGGTTCGAAGAGAGTAAATTGGATTTAATTACGGTTTTAAAATTAACTTATTTATGGGTAAAAAAAAACGCCGTGTTCTTGGATTACAGACGAATTGGGGGTATCCAAAAACACCGTTACTGATTGGATGAATTTTTGTAGGGGGGTCTGTGTTGACAGTGTAGTGCGCGAAAGTGTAATAATTGGTGGGCCAGGAATCATCGTCGAAATTGATGAAAGTAAATTTGCGAAACGAAAATATAATAGGGGAAAACGCGTTAATGGGGAATGCGTTTTTGGGGGTGTTGAGAGAGGGACAAATAAGTGTTTTGTGGAAGTGGTTGAAAACAGGGGAAAGGTTGTATTGCTTGAAGTTTTACGAAAGTATGTGCGTCCGGGAACTACTGTCATCTCTGATTGCTGGAAGGCGTACGATTGCCTTCAGGATGAGGGCTTCGTGCATCTGAAGGTAAATCATAGTATGACATTTAAGGACCCGGACACAGGAGCTCATACCAATACGGTCGAGGGGATGTGGAACTGCATCAAGCGTTCATTACGTGGCGTTCGGAAAGTTAAGGATCAGTTTGATTCTTATCTTTCCGAATTCATGTGGCGTCGCTTGCATCAGGACGATGTCCCAAAAATGTACGCTTCCTTCATTGGCTCAGTGAAGTTAAGGACAAAGGACAAGTTTATAGGCCAGCTGAAAAAGATCAGGCCAAAATTAAAATCGAAGCAGCAAAACGGAAACGATTGGATGAATCCGAAAGTGAATAACCGGTAAGTGGTTTTTTTTTAAATTTTAACATGAAATAATATAAATGACAACATGCAGAACTTTAATTTTTTTACTTGCTGATATATTTAACCAAGATGTATTTTACATTTATTTAAATGAATTATTTGCAATATACTGACTTTTTTAGAGGGGGGTTGGGGGGGGCGGCAGCCCCCCCCCGCACATAACAAATTTCTCATTATTTTTTGTATTTGTGTATTTTTGTGCTTTTTCTGTGGTTGTATAGTTTAAAAAATGCGTAATTTTGGGACTTTTCGGACTTTCCCGTTCCAAAAACACGCGTTCTGCTTGGGCGACAAAAAATTAAAAAAAATAAAATCGACTATTTAAATAAATATATGTATTTTATATTTATTTAAATGAATTATTTGCAATATACTGACTTTTTTTAGAGGGGAATTGGGGGGGGGGGCGGCAGCCCCCCCCACACATAATAAATTTCTCATTATTTATCAGCTTCCATTTTTTGTATTTGTTTGTTTTGGTGCTTTATTGTGGTCGTACAGTTTAAAAAATGCATATTTTTGGGACTTTTCGGACTTTCCCGTTCCAAAAATACGCGTTCGGCTTGGGCGACAAAAAATTAAAAAAAATAAAATCGACTGCCCTTATTTAACTTCATTTTTTTATTTTCTGTATAAATTTTCAATGAAAGTTCTGCATGTTGTCATTTATATTATTTCACTGCATTGGAACCGCCATCTTGGTTCCGTCTCCCATCGCCAAATTGGCGACGGGAGACGGAACCAAGATGGCGGTTCCAATGCAGTGAAATACAAGGGGCACCGTATATTGGGAATTAACCGTTTCTCCTTCTAATACGAGGCATAACACGATCTTCTCACAAACATCCAACATTCAAATGCGATTTCCGAATGAGAAACCCGCTTCGTAATTTTCCTTTTATACAGTGTTTGAAATGTCGTTTCTTGCTCCGGTGTCGTTCGATTGCACTTAAATGCTAATCATTTGCATATCCCAGCATCTGTTTCCTTTCATGCGAATTTGACGTTTCTATCATCCCTCTTTCGAGGTCTTGCAGTTTTAATGGCCAGCGGTGTAAAATTTTCTTTTCCATTACACAGTATTAGATTAAAATATTATTACTAATTTGTTTTAATATGTAGATTTTCATTTCCAGTTGCAGTTGTCTTCTGCAGACAACTACAACTGGATTCTCATTGATAGAGAAATCCAAATTTTTCTTCTAATTGAAAGTTCCAATCATTATCAGAGAACATCATGTTTGATCCATTCATTAGCTGGCTCATTCCATACAGCTTTTCTATCTAATAAATTCATTTAAAACTTTATAAGGATTTTACGAAGTTAGAACTTTTTCAGAACATTTTACAGATGCTTAAAAGTACGTAATACTTTGTTAAAAAAATAAATAAAATGTCTTTCTAAGGTTGATTACTATGAATTCATTTATCTGATATTTTAAACGAAGCCATACACATTTTAAGAAATATATTTAAGAAATATAATTTTATAATCGTGTGAGAGTGCTTCATCAGTATGAATCCTTTCTGGATAATCTCCCCAAAGTACCGAATAAAACGCTACTCTTAAAGACTTTCAGAAGATATATTCATTACATATTAAACAAACCCCTTTTAAAAGATTTTTTTAGAGCTGTACGTTAAAACTCTTTGGAAGAAAAATTAAAGTAAAGACAAATCGTTGCTCAAAATGTTTGTCTTTGTTATCTTATAATGAGACAGCAGGTGTTGGAGGTACAGAAAATTTTCATTAAACCAAGAAATTCGGATTATTTATATTTTAAAAGGTATTCTGTTTTCTGAAAACAAAACTGAAAAATAGTTTCTGCAAAAGTAAACACTATGATTTCGAGATTATGTTTAGTTTTGGGATAATTTCAGAGGTGTATTCAATGTACCGAAGAAAAAAAAAGTATAAAGTTTCCTTTTTAAAGTAAAAATATCTCATAATATGATTCCAAGAGAGGTCTAAATATAAAATCTGTAAATATACTTTCTATATGCAGTTTTTGACTAGTTAACTCATAATTTTTATTACCATTAAAAAAATAATTTCTATATTTATGAATGTTATGATTTTTAAACCTTTTTTACAAAGTAAAGTAACAAGCAAGGAATAATATAATAAAAATTTTGTAACCTATGAGAGTTTTTTGGTTTTAATTATATTCTTTATATCTTTAACATTATCAGTTTCAAATAATCCAGTAATATTAAGTATAAACTCTGCAATAAAGTAAAAGTTCCCTTGCATATTTTCTTATCTAATTCCTTCTCAACAGGACAAAATCATATCAAAAAAGTATTAAGGAAGTACTTTATCTTATCGATTTTAGTATTGTATACCTTCCAAATACGAAATATTAGGATATTTTTTCAGAGCTAAGATTTTTTCCCTAGAGCAAATAGTTCAAATGTAAATATCCCCATAGCAAAGAAATCTTCGAAAACAATGTAATACTTCCTAATACTCTAATATATAGGTCCAGAATATTTTTCATTCCGTTGATTCATCACAACCGCTTCCACGAATACATGGAACAGCAAAAAGTCTGAAATAGAGACAAAAAATCATTCTAATCCCTCCGTAAATACTTCCTCTTTTCCGTAGAGAGTTCTCGGCGGAAGATCAGAGACAATTATTGGTAAAAAAAAACTGCCTTCATTTCAAAATCCTACCTATTTTTCTTTCAAAAAAAAAAGAATGCCCATGAGGTGAAACATAAATTTAAAAATCGTAACATTATGATGTAAGTAAAAAAATCTTCCAGAAATCCCTTAATTTTTTTTTTCTGTTTAACGCATTACAGAAAAGAGAGACACATTTCTTGAGTGTTTAACAGTTACTACTGTGATCCATCTTAATCCCGTTTAAGGCCCTTGGATTTATTTTCCTATCCTCAAGATTGACCTTTCGTCGACGAGACTTATTTGACAAATGCTGTTTATTGATTTTCTGACAAAGTTCTGTGTTTAGGGTCGTGAATTTGTTGAGTATTTAGTATATAAATTGTTATAAAAATCATGCTGTACAGAATGGGATTGAGTTATAAAGAATTATATGAAGGAATTTTTATGGAGTATAATAAAAAATATTAATGAGGATTTTATGCCACGAATGTGTTAATGTTGCCTCAGCTTCGTGATATTATTCACCAAATACTGTGTTGATAAGGAGTTGCCGTATGGTATCACTAATTTGACAGTCGGCAATATGACAGAATATAGAGGCAAAATAAGATTTTTTCTTCAATGTGTAAATAAATAAAGTTAAAAAACAAAAGCAAAAAACCTGAAAGGCACATTCAATATTTTATTTTTTATAACGGTCTAAACGTAACAAATATGTACCATAGAATGAACACAAAAGCTTTAAAAGTAGTGTTTCTTGTGTTGTAACATATTTTTCCACATCGCGTTGCCACAACAATTAACATTCACTTTTTGTATGTCATCAAAAGTACGTATCATGGATGTCTAAAGTATTTGTAAGCTTAGAGGTACTGCGATTTTAATTTTCATTATGTTATCTAACATTTTCTTACGTTCCCCTTTTGTTGTTTCTTTTTTCCTATCAAAACAAGAATTTAAATCTAAATTAAGTGCAGTGAAAGTTTGTGATGCCATACTAACCGTAATCTCAAGTTATAAAAGCAATTCACCTTAGGTAACACATAAACCTATTGTTACATTTGTCTTTTGCATTTTATTCCCACATTAGAGTGTGTCAAAGCAACTCTTTTGTTAAAGCTGATGTGTCTTGTTACATAGTCCAGAATAAGATGTTTTACACTCTCAGAATACGTCCACATTTCAAAAATATGTTAGCATGTTACAGAACTTTGCAGTACACTAAATAGTGTAATTTCTCACTTTAAACTGTTACAGTCTTTGAAAATATTTCCCTGCAGAACAAATACCGTGTTTCGTTGACCTTACGTATAATTTGTGCCACCAGGTATTTTTTTGATGCAATCCATTACTTTTAAACATTAGTTTTAAACAGTATTCTTCAACTTTTTTTTATTGTGCCACTAAGGAGAAATTTTTCGTGCGATACTCCTACTTCTTTATATGCTTTATTTATGAATAATTCATTGTTTTATGAATTATAAAGGAATTATAAGAAGTATTATTTAGTTTTAATTGCATGCATTTTTAATAAAATGATTATAAAAGTAATGGGAACAGTTTAATAAATTTCTACGTATAGGTTGAATAAAACATTTCGCATTATAATATCAATATTATATATTATATATTTAATACTGTCTCATGTAGACTTTTGACCTTAAGATAAATACTAAAGAGCAATGCAACCATTACTTCCTCTGTAGATTTTAACCCCACTTTTGTTTTCTTTAATATCTGTTAATTCAGAAAAAAACTAACTTTCATAATAATTTGGGTGCAAGATTCAAAACAATATATTTATTTATGTGGAGAGTCATTATTCTTTCTTATCATTGATAAGTCTAAAGAAAAATTCTATCACGCGAGTTCCCTGATGTGTCGTTCCGGTTACTTAGCGTGACCACAAAAACTAGTATGGAATGTTGAATGTGTAACCGAAAGGTGCTAAATTTAAAAAAAGCTACATTTCTAATCTGATACTCATCAGCATATCTAGTGACAGGTTTGGATGATTAATTTCCTGTTATACCTTTTGATATTAATTTTAGCCAACAAACTGAACATTTTCCAACTAATTTATAATAATGTCGTCTAAATTCGCAGTATGTTGGATCAACTTCCGTACTATTAATATGTAATTTCAATATCAATACACAATGAGACGCGGAAAAGTTCATCGAAGCGCTGAAATCGGGAAAAGGAAAAAATGTGAAAAGAAACTTTTTAAACTTTATTAGATTTAATTTGGTTTTAAATAAAAAGAAAGAAATCCTTCATATCTGCTTCACATTATAATAGTATAATATATGGTTATTAATTATCGCATTTCCCACCTTCTGCAAAAGTAGTATTCAAGATTTATTTTAGCAGAATATAGCTTAAACACTTTAAGGCCTGTGATTGCTTTGAAATTTCATTAATTTATAAAAATGAGTAATTAGTTAAATAAATGAACGCTTTGAGTTTTAATATAAACTTCACATCTGAGATGTTATTCCCTGTAATTATTCTCAAAATGAAAAAAAAGCAATACAAATTTTCTGGAAAAAGAAGTGAATGATTAGAAAAAAAAATAAGTCAAACAATGTTTGATGAATTCAAATTATTTAATACACTTAATTTTATTTAAATTTTTTACTGACTTAAAAATTGAAAATTTAATTTGAATTTTTACACAGTGAACGAGAAACGTGTATAATCTGCTTTCCTCGGCTATTATTTCTAGACAAACGAGTTATAGCCAAAATGAATTTCATAGTCAACATACGTATCTCTAGTGTACCCGGACGCTTTCTCAGCCCTTAATTTTGGGTTATTTCCAAGAAGTACTCTCCAAAAATAAAGTAATTTCATTAGCAGTGTTATTCTGAATTGTTACAGCTGTATATGGAATTGCTATCTATCTGTCCCGTAAATAAAGAATGTGTTGTGATGCAGAACTTAATTGCTAAAAGCTGGTAAAATTACCTAGAACACACGCAGCAGGCAGATAATCGTATGCAAATATCTCAGTGAACCTAGCGCCTTAGGTATCGCCGTTATTACGGGCTCTACATGATAGTCTAATTGCCTGGTTCTTCCCTTTGTTAATTTACTGTAATTTGTCACCAGCAAAAGCTGAGAACAATCCCGAGATAGAAATAATTTTTCATCAAGCATTCATGCAACTAGTTTTGGTTAGTTTAACTCTTGTGTTGCGGAAGACGACCATAGCTCTCCAATAATTAGCCATTCTGCTGTTGTTGTTGTTGATGTTGTTTATCCACTAGAGTGAAATCCACTAGAGTGAACCCCAAACATTCCAAGATGTGATCGGGGGAAGCCGGCCTCAGATTGCATTTCGTGCACAACGAAAAGACCCTGCGTCCAGATTCAAATGTCATGCCTTTCAGATGCCCACTTATTAGTCTTGAGGCGGCCGTTTGATCATGTCGTTCACCCCCAAATTCTAACGCGCCTCCCGGGGTCTTCCTGCTGAACCAGGGATGGGTGGGAGGGGTGAGCCAGACTTGCCTGTCTTCTTTTTTCTTTATAGAGAAAAACTCTTTATATGTTAGCGTGTAATCCTCGTTGGGAGGCTCGGAACAACCACTTTTAGCCAGGATATCTGCAACTTCGTTGCCTTGGATATTAACATGGGAGGGAATCCACTGAAAGTGGACATCCCTACCCTTGGCTAAAATTTTAAGATTAGTGATAATTTGCCTGCCCACAAGATCGCACACACTATTCCAATCCTGTAAGTACTGAATCGAGCTACGGCTATCAGTAAGGATCCAAATGTCACTACTATTAGTGTCATGGAGGATGGACTTTAACCCTTCATTTATTGCGGTTAATTCGCTTCTGAAAACCGAGCAGTTTTCTGGGTTGCGTCTGGAAAGCCGGACAGAAAGATTCTCGATAAAGACACCACTCCCAGTGTGATTCAACTCGTCTTTACTGCCATCTGTGTAAATCAACATGGCATCACTGCATCACGGCATATAGCCATTCTGCTAGAAACTTCGACGGCTATACTCTGTTGAGGAGTACCGAAATTTGGGCAAAAACCTAAATCGTTGGCTACAGAGTAGGGTTGAGATGGCTGCCTATGTTTGCAATTGTAACCTCTCTCTCCCTCCAGTGAGCTTCATGAAAATTTAATATTTGATTGTGTTTTTCGTTTCTGTTTAGAGCTTTAATGATAAGTTCCAACTCTTCATTACATAATCTCTAGAAGAAATTTTTGGGTGTTATTAATTAATATGTTTTGGTTGTGAAATATTGATAAAAAGAGTTTAAAACTTCATAATCGGTAATACGGAAGCTACTACGTGATTGTTTTAGCAATTCTATCATCAAATGTTTTTTATAAGAAGTACCAACTTTTCGAGGGAGAAAAAGGTTACTATTTTAAATTTAATTAAATATATTTACCATCTGATTAGTAAGTTTCATAATAGTTATATATACAGTGGAATCCCCTGTAAAAAGATTCCTTTTAAAGAAATATTCTGGAGAATTTAAACTTTATAGTTAATATACAAGCTAGTAAATTCCCATATAAACATAAAACTATTCAAATGAAACGAAATTTTTAGTTTTGATTTTATATATATATATATATATATATATATATATATATATATATATATAAATAAAAGTTAACAGTGTTTTAGCTCCATTTATTGGTTGAGAGGGGAATTCAAAAATTTCGTTAGAAAAGCACTTTATTTTTGTAAGAAGTATATACAAACCATATCGCGAGAGTTTTTTTATAAGTTTAAAAATTTAAATAGAAAGGGAAACTTTCGTAATAACACAATTTATCATTAATCAAAATTTTGAAAATCTTGTTTATCATTGCAAGTTTTGCATTTCTTATTACAATTTATTTTAAACTGTTCGTGCTTCATGCATTAAAAAATATATAGATGAATTTCATGAGATTAAATTTTGTGCATAATATTTATTCATTTATCAATTTTTCCATCATTATTTATTAACCAAATTTTACATTACACGAAATAAATTTTCTTGAGCAATTGATAGTTTATTAAACTGCAAATAGTACTTTATATTATTTTATATGTATAATTTCTATATGATTACGTGTTTACGAGAGACGGTGATTTAATTTTAAAGATTTTTTCTTCATGACTAAGTTTTTAAGTTAGAAGTGATAAAATTTGTTAGATAGATGCTCACGTATAAGTACTTTGAGTGTAATCCAACATAGTACTTAATATCAAAAATTATTCTTCTTGATGGAAAAATTACTTGTCCTTAACGTTACGCTTACTCTGATATTAATGCAGTATTAACGTTAAAACCAGTTTATTACCTTTTGTTCAATATTTAATACTCTGGCTTTGAAGTTTTCCGTTTCACCTAATTGTCAACTATTACAGAACGGAACTATTGCTAAACGGAGTACAAAAAAGATCATTTATCGACGATAATACTATTTTAACAATGCTTTAATAGTTTTTCTTCAATCTCTCAAAGGGCTAAAGTTTGTAATTTAGTCTATAAACAAGGTTAAGCTTTTAGCGTAAATGTACTGATTATTCCCAAATCTTGGATTTGTCTATAGTAAAAAGATTATTGCAGCAAATAAATGTTATATTCATTTGCTTGAAGTATGTTCTTAAACATACGATTTCTTAGTTTTTTATTATTGAAGAACGGTAAAGTTTTATTTGAAAACATATAAATTTCTTTCTCTTGCTGCTAAGTCTGTATAACAATCATAATAAGGTATCGTTTATTAAAAATGAAGCAGTGTTTTAGTAATTAAATATTTTTGTATATATTTACATATTGGAAACGTGATGAGTTTTTTCTTTGTTATATTCCTAGAATTGTTGTATCTGGACTATTTAAACAAATATGACTTGAAATTGACATAAAATCATCGCTTATTATACGTATATTAACGATGTGTATTAACTAGTATCGTTGTACAGTTAGCTAAAAGTACTGTAAGTTACATAAACGCGTAAATGCAAAACACCCTTTGTGAGACGCAATCCGATATAAATCGAATATCCTCTTTGCATTGACCATGCTTAATGACCATATTTATTTTTTAAACCCTCAAGATTTGAAACAATAATGCAACAAAAATCGAAAATTAAAAAAAGTACACCAGCATATTGGATGTATGTTTCGCTTTACAAGCATATTTTAAAATTCAATTGCTCTGTCAGATCATCTGGTTTCTTCTTTGTCAGTATACAGGCAAAATGGTCTTTTCTGCACTAACTTCTCAATATTATCACTCTGTCCAACAATATTTTTTGGATATGTGGTACTTTGGACAGCATTTGTGAGCTTCCCAGCAACTAAACTTTTAAGTCATCCCTAATCAGTTGTTCGACTGTTCCTTTTAACAATTTTAGAAGCTTGTGGCATCTAAGATATACATCTCTCTCTTAAGTTACCGTTTATACACGGATTAATGAAATGTATTCTTCATTGGCCATTAACAAGGTTTTAATTTGCTGAGTAACAAATACAGTACAATTCAATAATGTCCACAGAGTTTTTTTTTACAAAACCTTTAAAAGATTACAAGCACTACGTAGTCAATCAGCAACATATTTATTTCCCTGCCATTTGCGTAAAATCACGTTACCGGAACTATTGCAACAGGGAGGTAGACAATTTAACGCACAGGCAAAAGTCACTGCCAAAAATACCAATTATATTCTAAATCAGACGCACATATTTGAAATGCAGAAGGATAAATTTCATTGTCTGCATGTTACGTCAGGCGCTCGCCTGAATGAGGAAAAATAGAAGTTTTGTTAAAGATTTATATAAGTCAATTGTGGTGGAAAAATCATTCATAGAAAAGAAAAAAAGAACACCAGGTTACTGACGCCTCTGTCTAATTATGAATTTTACACTTTTATCTTATATATGTCTACATCTCCTTTAGGAGGGGGCTATTTTGCTCAAGGCTACAACTTTAATAATCAGAAAATAAGAGTGATAAGTAATACAGGCTCTCGAATGGGCGTAAATGCATTTTTGCAGCTGTGAAATAGATTTTTTGTCTGTTCTTTCAACACAAATAAAGTTTTGAGTAACGTCGCAGCTTTCATATCACGAACTCTGCATTTTTATTACTTTTATTATCTCTCTATAATCTTATTCCCATGTCTGTCACTATCAAATTTCTATTATCTTACATGCTGTTTGGGGAATATTACGTGTTATGCTTTTGGATACCCTTTTCCCTAGTATTATTATAATTATATTCCTATTATTTTATATCATAGTAATACTATTTTATATATTTATATCAAAGATAACAGGTGAATAATATGTTTTTGTACGTGGAGAAAATTTTCCATACCAATGTAACTCGTATGTGAGGAGTTTATATTCTGTGTGTGTTTTTCTAAAGTTTAGTTTATTCTACATGGTGTTGTACCGTACTGGATGTATGTTCTTATTTTTCCAAAGACCCCAGAGAGTTTGAAACACAGCTGCGTATTTTTCAAGGAATGTGTTGCTCGTTTCCACCAGTTCGGAACACGGGGGGAGATTACAAAACGTTTTTCCCACAGATGCAACCAGTAAAGCTGTCATCCTAAATTTTCTGCAATGTAATAAAGTTCGGCGTCTACGAAGAAACTGACACCAACACTTGCCGACCCCCTCGCTGGGAGAGAGACGCTAGAGAACGCGGCCTGTACGGACGTGTGTTTTAGGCCCCGTACGTTTTAAATCTACACGGAGTTAAATTGAATATGTTGCACTGTTTTAATGTTAAATTTGTTTGTAAATAACTTTCCTCGTTAAGTTTTTGTTTTAAAAAAATTGGCCTTCGCTTTTTAATTAGAACTATGTCTTTCTTGATATGGATAAATAGTTGTGAAATTTCTTCAAAATGCCTCAGAGAGTTTATCAGCCCTGTTGTGACGCCACAGTGTATTTAAAATATATTCAATTTAAATGTCGTAAGAGATTCTATGAGGCGGCATCATTGTAATGTAAAAAAAGTTTTTTTTTGATAGTGTTACAATATTACGCTAAGGTATAATACTTATACGAGTAACTTCGTGAATTAAGCACTGGGAATTTCAGATAAATTCGCATATCCTTAACCTTTGAATTTGAAAAGTTTTATTTAACGTATTTCTGTGTAACGATTGATTGCAAATGCTTACTATTTACTGTTATATCCTCTCCTCAGAGACAGAAATTTCGAAAAGTTCTTTTCTGTCAATACCCAAGTTAAAAAGAACACAAATAAAAGTAAATATACCCCCACCCAAAATAAAATAAATAAATATATTTGTAAAGTAACTCCCCTTACTATCTATTTACAAATATTTTTTCTTGATAGTCTTACTCGTATTTATCTTCTGGCTGTTCAAAGTTCCCCTGCCGTCCAGATGACAAAATGTGAAAGTTATCTCTTTGGGTAAAAGTGTAACATATACGATGCATTTGTGGAACACCAGTTACGACCTCAAAATATTTCTATGAACCTAAAGAAGGATGGTATATATTAATAACACTTGTAACAGCTTTTAACTGCATTTTTGAGTAACGTTATAAGACATTCTATTTATGTTAATGATCCGCCGTAAGTTATTAAAAATACTAAGCATCCATACATAAAAATTTTATTTTCGTGACCGTTTGTGAAACGTAATGTGATATTTGAATATCCTATTTGTATTGACCAAGCTTAATGACCCTTTTTAAATAATTAAAAAAAACACAATTTGAAAAAAACAGCACAAGTCGAAAATTAAAAAATATACACGGCCCAAAAGACCGATTTGATTCTAAAACAGTGTCACATATTTGAAATACACAAGAATAAAATTCATTGTCTGCATGTTACGTTAGGCGCTCGCCAAGTTTGAAAGTTACTTCTTTAGGGTAGCAGTGTAACATACACTACGGTGCATTTGTGGAATATCTGTTGCGATGTTAATATACTTCTATGAACGTAAAGAAGTGTGGTATGTATTAATGACACCTGTCAGAGCTTTTCCCCGCAGAAAATTTTTATTTATGGTAAGGATTTATAAAGTAAGCCTATACGGCAGATGTTGACTACTCTTCTCTAGTCGCCACGACGGTAACCCTCTCGACTTCGGCTCCGCAGGACCGGACACCGAGTCCTGCTCCCAGCCCCTTGTGTCAGAGGGGCTCTTCGCTACTCCAATGTCCAGTCTAATGCCACTTGACACCATTCGTTCACGGTCTTACGTCCAGAGTCATCCAAGAGCCAAAGTTAAAACAAAACAACTTTACTAGTGTTCCCATATTTTACTGCAGCCACCAATCTGCAAAATACATTACTATCTGTTTCAATTTAACCAAAATTTTTTTAACAAAGACTTTACAGAAGTCCTGTTTGACTTGAACAGAGACACAACTCATGTCTGTATAAATAACCATTGTTAGTTTCATATAAACTCCTGCACACCTCGTACAGTCCATAATATTTGATAACCATGTGTAATGACATTCATTAATAATCAACATACAAATTTACTATATCAAACTATAGAAATTACATAAAAGTTAATTTTAACTTCATACAACATGTCTGCACAAGTCGTGCAGACCAGATAATTTAACAAGCATATGTAATGACAACATTTATATATGAACATTCTACCATTTTTACTAAATACAAAATTGACAAGCCATCTGTTACCAGGAGTGTATCCAGCAATCAAAAGCATTATGCTCGTCCTTTTCTGGTATCGCAGTTCCCACATACAGGTTCTCTTGTACATGGTTTTCCCCATGCGCTTTTTCAGAACAAATTTTACTCATTTTTGACTTCCTACAATATTTTGTTATGTGTCCTATTCCCCAGCAGTTGTAGCAAAATGCTGGTTTCCTATAGTCTTTCCATTCGTAGCGCATCCAATCAATTTTAAGCCTCTTCATGTTCTCTATTCTCCTATATACTTTTCTTTTTATGCGGAAGACTAGTTGTGTCCACGTTTAGATTTATATTTCGTCACCACTTCCATATCACTCTCCGCCAGCTCTTCATTTTGCTTCATCTCTTTCTTTGCTTCCCTTTCATATGTTTCCTTGACATCATATACTATAATGCAAGGGTCTTTCTTGGGTTTTTGAACATCGTATAATATGCTCAGTTCTCCTCTTTCATGAAACTCTTCTAGAAAGGTTTTGAGTTCCTTCTTCATTTCCAATTCAACCAGTTGTTCTCTTTAATTTCTCTCTTCGTCTCCTATGAGTCTTGAATGGACAAGGGAATAATTTCTACATCCTACTTTTCCTTTCTCTTGGCCTTCTTTATATGTATGGTAAATGATCCGTCGTATGTAATCTAAAAATACTAGATATCCATACATATTTTTTTATTGAATGAAATTATGTAATGGAAAGCATTGAATACACCCGGAAATACGCCCAAAGTATAGTTAATAAGCAGAAAAAGTAAAATGAAAAAATTATAAGCTAATAATTCTTGATATGGAAATATTTTCATTTCGATTGCACAGTTCAGTGTACAAGAACAAAGATTATAAACCTTGTATCAGGAAGAATATATTTATCCATTTGGAAACAAATTTATTTTCAACAAGTTACAAAAGGGAAAATATCATTTCGAAATCGAATCATTTGTTGGTATTTATAGCGTATAAAAAAATATAAATTTTCATATAAACTCATGAAAAATTTCTGAAGATTCAATGAAAACGTATATTTTGTTGTTTATATTGCTTTAAATTTCTAGGATGTTGCTTCGAGAAATTGAATGTACACGAAGGGTACAGATTACATTCTCGATAGCACATTTTCTGCTCTCTGTGTATTGGATAAACAAAATGATATATCTGAGTGACTCTGTCCTTTCATTCTTTTTGACAGTATTGCTGATGAAATATATTGGAATAACACATTAGAATTGTTGTTAGATAAAACTTTATTTATTGTTTCGTAAGCAGAGAAACTAACGAATCTTTTTGTTATGCTCTTGGCTATAAATATACACTATGGTCGCAAAAGTCAATGGACATCCATCAATAAGAGAACAGTTTTACAAATTAGCTAATTTCTTTACAAACTGGTATAAAATCTTGTGTGAAGTATTTCTGAACTTTGGATGCATCGGTCGATATTCAGATATTGCAAGAAACAAAGGGTGATGTTAAGTTAAATAAATAGTAATAGAATAAGAAATCTACCAATGTACTTATAAGATAAATGTTTCTTACTGCCATCCGATGTCTCTCTAAAAACTTACTAAATAGACAGCATTCCGTAACTGGTAAGCTGCGAGAAATATTCATGTTGCACTGTTAGGAAAAACTCTGAAATATTTATTTCAGTTTAACTTACTCTGAAATCAGACTCTTTCTGTAAGGTTACTTCCCCTTACTTTTTAAAGCAGGATGTCGTTCAGCGTGAGAGCTCTATACATAGATGGGCCTTACATGGATATTTTTAGAAAGCCGCAGAATTTGATTAAGTAAATTAGCCATTTCAAATACTCATTGTCATATTTAATTTCTTTGCTTTTAATTTTTAATATGTAGTTTAGATCCTTTGAAATCAAGAAGTTATATTGAATTATATCAAATATCGAGGATGCATCAGAGCTGCACATGCATGAGTCTTTAAAATGTCATTAGGTATTAATGGAGTACTCAGGTTTCTTAGTTTTTGGCAACAAAGACAACCTCTGACATCTATGGTACAGAGCTAAAGGTAGTCTCAGTAACGGTCTACCGCTGCAAAAATCATCGGCGATTTTTGCTGGCAGACATCGTCTGTTATTCTTCCATTACCTGTTGACCTCTATGTACAATTAATCACCAACATGCGCAAGCAAGTACCTATCTATCCTGTTTGCTGTAGCCATACGTGCTCTAGATCTACTTGGACGATGCGTAGAATCTCTTTGTGTCTATTTCCTCTATTGTAATAGCCCCCGTCCTAGCTGTGACATCATAATAAGACAAACCACGTTCTCTCAATCCAATAAATAATCTTCTTAGAAATACAGTTATAGTTCATAATGCTGACTCGTTTTACGACGAGGCATGATTATGTACTGGCAGAGCATTACCAACGGCACAATCGCATACAACAGCACAATGTTTGGGATTTTCTTTTTCCGACCTTTTTTTATATTCTACAAACTAAATTCAGTCTGTATTTTACTAGCATCATATTTGCATAAGCAACCGAGATTCAAATCTAGATTAAATATGAGATTTATCCCGTGATGAAGTACCTGCCTGTCAAGATCAGGTCCCTTTTTTGGTGTTGTAAATTCTATCCACCACCGCAATATATATATATATATATATATATATATATATATATATATATATATATATATATATATGTGTGTGTGTGTGTGTGTGTGTGTGTGTGTGTGTGTGTGTGTGTGTGTGTGTATGTGTGTGTGTATTAAAATGTGCGTGTGTGTAATTTTATATGAAATAGTTATAAAAATATGTTGAGAGGTTGTATGTTTTACCTAACGCGCGTGTCCTATAGGAATCGCGGGTGGGTGCAAATGATTTGGAAACGATCAATATTTTTTTATTTAACCTTTACATACTTTACAAAGGTACATATAGATATATCAGTTTATAATTACACCAAAAACAGATACGGTCGTATCCATTCCATCTTGCATTCGCTCGACAATTAGTCAAGAAAAAGACGGGTATAAAAATAATTTTAAGGGAAGGGTTTAGTGAAAATTTCACTTTATTTATATAAAAACATTTTGTAAAGATTTTTCTCTTCAAATGAGACTCTACATGGGGATCATTACTGATATTTATAAATTTCAACAATTTAAAATTTAGCGTCGAAAAATAAAAAATTCATAATTCAAAACATGTTTTTTTTTCTGCTGAACTAATAGTTCTTTTAGGTTTCAGTTTGTCCAAAGGAATGGTTTCAGCATAATTTTAGTAGAAATCATACGAATTTCATGTACTTAAACAGTATCAAATTTTCTTTTTTATTTTAATTTTTGTTTCGAGAAATATGTTTTTGGAATTTTTACTTTAATTTAATAATCTTGAAGATAGTTTGATGTAAACAGAACAACGAGACACTGTGCAAACTTTCATGGAGATACCTTGCAATGCATTTTATATATATTCTATTAAAGAGAGCAAATCCTGATTTACTTCATTCCAAGATGATTATAGACTGTAAGCACAGATGTAATGTTAACTGTACATTTTTAAAATGTTGTATTTGGCTTCTAGTTTGTAGCCTTACAAAAACCCATGAAATTTGTGTTATTTTACTACAAAAGTTCCACTGTGCATTTTAATCCAAAAAAATAAATTATTTTTCTAGAATTTTGTGTTTTGAACCCCCTAACAATTGGAGAAAAATAGACTTCTGTGGCAGTTGATTTTTTCTTTGATGGAAGAGATTGTTCCGTAACATTACCAGAACTTTTGGAAGGAAAACGAAATTTCCTGTGCGACGGCAGAAATTGAATCCTGTAAGATATAAGAGAGTCAGAATCTGATATATGAATGTATGTGAAAACTATTCCGGAGCAGAACTTTGCCTATCAGTTAGAATATATTTTTTTGATAGAATGGGAAGAAATGGTTATAGAGTAGAAAAGTATCCATAATATTTATTTTTATGCTGTAACCAGATCCCATGTTTTCTATAAAGAAACTCTTCTAACGCATTTTTTTCCTATTCTTAGATGACATTACCTTCAATTAAAAGTATGGGGTAGTTTAACTAAAACTTTAAAATAATGTCAGAAGAATATGAAATTCATATTCAAACAAATATTTAAAAAAATTCTCCATTTAAAGAGAATTTTTATATTTATTAATGATGTATTATTTGAGGAATGGTAATGTAAATCGATATTGGTGGGGATCATCAACCCAAAAAAGCTGGGTAAGTACTAGGTTCAACCATCATTTAATTTGCACAAAAAAATTAATTTATTGTTTAAAATAACAGATTTGATATTCTTACCTTATTCAAATTTCGAGGACGACGGACGTACCGTCAATCCGAGAATTAATATGACAACCAATTAACAAATAGTGCGCTTGGAATCTATATTCGAATCTGCGAAAATTAAAATAAGTCATTTTATTCTTTTATAAACATTTGGATTTTAGTACTTAATTTAGTGCTTTGTAACAAATCCACGCTGTGGGATTCTATGGAAACATTTTCAGTGTCAAAAGTAAATTGCAAGAAAGTATTCATCACAGCCGGATGACTGTATAGGGGCATTACATGTGAATTTAGCGGTCCTCAAAAAATTGGGTACTTCCGAAAATTAGGTTCTCATTACCAACATACCCAAAGCACCACTATTTCATGTTTCGGCGCTAACTAATTCTACTTCTGTCTAGAGCAAATGTAGTATTCTGGAGAAAGGAAAAGACAATAGGGAATATTTTGAGGCTTTTTAGATCACTGTCCTGACAATATTGGTCATTTTATGAATGGCGTCTATTGTCTTGGTATTAAAAGTTTTAGGGAAAACTGGAAAATAGTTTTATCGAGATCTGCGGTTGGAAGAGTTCCTTTTCAGTTTTTGAAGACAACCCTTCAGACTTATTTTCTAAGAAACAAAAGAAGAAATTCTTGAACTGCCGTGGGACGAAATCCCCTATATGCAAAGAAAACATCTTTGACAGACGTTTGACTGATTGACTGAATCTCAACGATATGATTATATTGTTGCCCTGAATCAAGTTTATTACACCTCTCTCAAGAACGGTTTTTTTTTCAATATACCACAACCAAACAAATTTAAATTTTCCCTGCGCTAAAATTGGCGCTGTAAGCTTCCACTTAAGCTTCTCAGATGTACAATCTGACTTTAGTTATCCTTTTCAATCCATGCATTGACACAACTCTGAGAAAGATTTCAAAGACACAACTGTGAGGAAAATTTCAATATATAATTAGGATGACCATATTTCGATAACACCAAACCGGGACACAAATAAGAATGAGACTGATGCGTTTTTTTTTAATTTTCACAAAACAATACAATTTGAAGCAATACAATTAAATACAACAATACAATTAAATCTAAATCACAGAAATATATGCACATGTGTTTATATGTAATAAGTACATAAATGGTTAGAATTATCACGTTCTAATGGTTTATGCAAAACAAAATAAATTATAAATCGTAAGTTATAAATTATAAATAATGTGTCACTTATTTATATTTTTTGGTTGACCCGACTTGCTTTAATATTTCTGGTTTGGAGATAATGTATTCATGAAATTCTTGGCAGTTCAAATCATAATTCGTCAGTACTTGAAGAATGGACTCTACGGTTGAAATGTTTAATCGATTTCGCTCGTCTGTCCACTGTACATTCATTAGAGAAAAAAATCCGTTCAATATTAGCGTTATGAGGTGGAATTGAAAACATATACTGACATATTTGCAAAATTTCGGCATATTCCTCAGCATGTTTACTACATTTTAAAAAATCCACCCATTTTTCGCAACAGAGCATATTCTCATTCTTCCATTCTGTGGATTTTTCTATCATTATTTTCTTTACGTTACTCATTTGATTAAATAGTAGTGAATCATTTAATTTAACTCCTCTTTCTTTGAGATACAAACAGGTGGTCTCAACTTTCTTCCAAACGGGTATTTCTAAAAGTAACATCCAAGAAAATACGGATACACTAGCATTTGTTTCCTTCCACATAAAAAGGTATTCGTACGATATTTTGTAAAAGTCGTCAATTTCACGCTTATAATTAGACAACATCGATTGCGATATTTTATCTTTCTTTTCTCGTAAGACATTTTTTACACTGTTTGTAAGAAAACGTTCGTCGGACCTTTCCTTAATGATGGTTAGCGTCTCTTCCAATATTGAATAAACTTCGATGCAGCATTTCTTGTTACCTTCTATTTTTTTTAATTCCTTTTTCAAAAACATACAATTGACTATGAATAAACCATAGATAGGCTTCAGTCAATGGATTATTGAAAAATGTCAATAAGGTTTTCGAAGCTCTTTCCTCAGAAAGAAAAAAAACTTTTTAATCCCTCAAAATTCTTTAGTATCCTTTGTACTACAGAAAGCAATGAAGGCCAACGTGTGCCTGAATGGGACAACACATTTTGATATTGGAGTCCCACGAAATCGCAAAATTCTTTTAGTCTTTCAGTCCTCACAGTATAAATTGAAAAATATGCAAATATTTTAACGACTACGGCCGCAATATCACAAGAGAGTCTATCTGCGGCTGTTTGTATAGTATTGTGCATAATATGCGCCAGGCAACCGATACCCTCTATATTTTCATTTATTTGTTTCAATTTATAATAAATATTGCACGTTCCTTTTCTTCGAATACCTCCGAAGTTCGTATTAGCATTATCATCGCAGAAAGCTACACATTTACTTATGTCAAATTTAAATTCTTTTAACGTGCCAATGCAAAAATTGGTGATCATCTCGGCTGTTTCATTTGGCAAAGAAGGGATCCTTAACAATTTAAATTGTATTCCTTTATACATGTAAAATACTGGATGCCAAAAGGAAACATTTTTGTCGATTTATGATTGCTAGCGTCTGTAGAGAATCCATAAAAATTATTTTTTTCAATAATCATATTAATATTTTGAAGAGAATGTGGAGCAATAATTGATTTCATTAATGCAGTCGTATTGGTTCGTGCTGACGAAAATTTACTTGCAATTACTGAATCTGAGTATAAAACTTTTATTAACTTATTATTGCAATCTGTACTGCGAAATG
Source organism: Dolomedes plantarius (assembly GCA_907164885.2). Lineage (NCBI taxonomy): Eukaryota > Metazoa > Arthropoda > Arachnida > Araneae > Dolomedidae > Dolomedes > Dolomedes plantarius. The sequence goes on along the minus strand of OU015492.1, from coordinate 99,267,847 downwards.
TATAATGATGTTTAATTGTATGATATTCAGTAGTCAATTCAGCTACATTTATTTTATATTCTTCATCGGAACTAGGTTTGCTAAAAAAATAATCTACTGTTCGTGAAGAACTTGCAGTTGATATGTTGCAAATATGCTTTTTCAACTTTAAGTGGTCTTTAATATCATGGTCCTTAATGTCTTTTATAAGTATTAAGCATGGCTCGACCGCCATGCTTAATACTTATAAAGGACATACATACTGTACATTCTACTTCCTCTACGAGTCTACCTTTTCTTATGAACTTCCATTCTTTCGAGTAATCTGCTTTATACGTACATTTACGCTTCGGCATTTCAAGGGATCTAAAATTAAAATAGTAATTAATGAAATTTAATTTTATATTAACTTTCTAACTTATTTAATATACAAACCAATTATCAATTTTCAAAATAGGGAACATATAATTTAATGTGGATTAAACGAACTTGATTTTTAAAAATTAGGTTAAATTTAAAAATTATTTAATACAGGAAAAAACATACCTTATTACCCTAGGAGTCGGAAAACTGGCGTTTCGAGTCTTGAGCAAACAGTGTACTCTCAAAAGATTCAAAGCTTTGACCAAAACGCTGTTATCTGTACGAAAGCGATCAGCAAAGTGAAAAAACATACGAAACACAGGTTCATTACCCCCACTACTGTATGGCCAGCGCCACAAGGAAAATGTAAACAAGTACGTTAGTGTGCTTAAGCTTACAACCACTTACATCTGTTTCGCAAAACGAGTGAGCTGCTTGCTCACGAATAGCAGTATTTTTTTCGAATACGAAATTTGTAAAATATGTAAAATCGGGACAATAGACCATCCCGAAGACATTTTTCGGGACGCCGGGACAGAGTAACTAAAATCGGGACAATCCCGGAAAACCGGGACGTTTGGTCACCCTATATATAATTCTTGATATCCCTATTTTTTAATAAGAAAGTTGCTTTTATTTTTAAAAGGAATTTCTATAAAAAGTATAAATATTTCTAAACATTTTTATAGCAAAATTGTTTTAGTTAGTTTTTGATCTAATCGTACTTTTTTGGCAAATAGGCAGTTTTAAAACAATGAAACATATATTTTTCAAAAACTCCTTTGTTACATCATTAATTAGTATAATCTATTTTTATTATAGACCCATTTATGTTTAATGCCTTGAAAACTACTTAGTAATTTCTTTTCTGTCATCATGATTTTAATTTAGATTTATCATATGGAGAAATTTTAATGGAGTGTTAATTAGAAAATAAGTCATGATTGAGGGTTTCTTATTAGAATTCTGTAAATTGTATATTCTCTGTGTGTCTTTATGCATCTCTGTCACCAAATAGCTGTTAAGTATAAGCAATATGGCATATCCTATACCAAAAGTGCTTTGAATTTATGAATATTTCCATAACCATTATAAGATATTTCAAAGCTAGAAAATAACATTAAACATAAAATCTGTTTTTATTTCTTTCATATCTTGTAAACGTAAACTAACGGCAACTTATAGAATATTTTAAAATATTTTGTTCGTGAAATAACTAAACAACATAAACTGTACACAACAATTATAACTGAACAATCAGGATTGTTCATTGGTATACTGAACCACCATGAAGGTAAGTTTTCATAACAAATGCAGTCCATTTGGATTATCTATGATCATTTAGCAGCACTATTATTCCTGAATTTAAATTTATATGCTGCCGCCCTCATATAGTGATCAGCATCGTGAGTTTCCCCACAGTGGCCTTGGGTTGAAATCCCGAACCAGGTCTTGTCATTAACCGGGTTGTCCCCTCATAGGGAGCAAGGCTGGCTCACTTAAATGGTACTCTTATAATAAAGGAGTCAGCGAGATTGCGTGGTGAATAACTAAAGGTGAATGTGTCTCGACAAGTACCTCCGCATTAAAAAAAAATATATATGCCTGTGATTAGTTTTTCTTGTATCCTAAAACACGTATGTACTTAACAGTAAAAACGGCTAGTAAAATAACTTAAAAAATAAACATTATTTAGTAGAAGGTCAACCGTGGAATCTTACTGTGACACGGGAAACATTTTTTTCAACAGAAATACAACCTAGGCACATATTAAAAAAAAACAGCCAAATGTTAAAAAGATAAACCTCTGTGACGTGAATAGAGAAACCTACGATTTTTATGTCACGTTTTGAAGTACATGTTGATTCAAAAATCATGAAACGTTGAAATGGGGATATTTGTTTGGCTTTTGAGACTGGTGCAGCGTGGATTTCCCTGAAATGAGAAAAATGATATAAATTTTTTTTTCTTTCTAGTTTTTTGAATGCAAAGAAGAAAATAAACCTCATATATTAGTTAATCTCTAATCAACATACGGCAATAGAATTCCATGTAATAAAATATCTTTAACCCAAACACAGGTATGTTTCATATCTGTCCTTTTCTCATTTATTTTTCAATTCTGCAATGTTCACTATGGTGTCATCTAAAGTTAGAAATGTATCAAGAAACTGCAACTCGCCCCCCATCCTAAAAAAAGGGACCTTTGAACTTTTGTTAAAACTCATGAAAATGATGATGTATGAATCTTACTGATTATTTTTAACATTTTGTAACAGTATTCTATTATTTTTCTTAAAAGACGGCTTATACGAAAGTTTAATTTAAAATAAAAATTTCTTACTTCTAACAACACGATTTTCAACACAACTACGATTTAGAAATAAGGTAGCATAGTTTGTCAGTGTTTGCTATGTCTAACTTGTTCCCCATAATTAAAAATGTTCCTTTTCATCACGTACGCATATGTCGTTGTTTTGCCTGAGTTCCCTCTTCTACTGTTTCTTGTATTACCGGATTACTATAGACAAGGCCATTTCTTTTGATCTGATTGTTTGCAATGGGGGCATTGTTGGAACAGAGAAACCCCTCATCTTGTCAGTGAAAGGTAGAGAACAGGTGTCTTAAATCACCTTAAATGACGGGTTTTGTTCCCGATTCTGGTATATTAAGGATTTGGGGGCTCGAGGGAGACTGAATACACTTCCCTGGAGAAGAATAATTCCAGATCATTTTCGGAGAGCGGATCGTTTTTCGGGACAGGATCCATAAAGTGACAGGATACCAGTTTCCTAAATTCCCTTATCAGCTCCCCTTTTATTAAGATATGTGTTTATTTCATGTCTTTGTGCCAAATAAACAGAATCTGACTTCACGAAAGAGAAGTTTATGGCAAGCGTAGAAGAGCTCTCGTTTATATTGAACGCCATATAAAGAACGAGTATAGCTTTAAAAAGTGGATACCAGCAGGGATACTTTCAATAAATTTTTTTTAAGTCATTTCCGTTTTTAGTATCTCATAGTACTAATAATAGAAATTGGAAAACATGGTTTAGAATCGTGGTAAGAAATTCTTTGAGAAAATTTGATTTACTTGTAACACTTTTACCTAATCAAATTTTCCTGAATCACTCCTGATTTTCTTTAAGCGCACCAATTGTTGACGTTAGTTTTTAAATTTTATAATCGATAATAAGCAGACTGTAATTCTACTAACAAACATTTATTAAATTCGTCAACACCTCGAAACAGAACACTCTAAAAAACTTCATTATTGGATACAACTGTGGAACGCACCAAAACATCCGTCCACATTTTTTAATCACATTAATTTTTCTACCATTTTCGGTAACTCCCAAGCAAAAGCTTGGCGAGCAGCCAATTCGCCAAATGGCGCAGAATCGCCCTAAAAAGGGCGCCAACACCAATCTTACAATAAAAAATTCTTTATTTACCCTTAATTAGTATGGATAACAATACATATTAGTAGGAGATTTCCATGTTTCAACTTTGTTAAGTGTTAGCAAAATTTGTTATGTTAATGTAAAATAGAAAACTCAGAAGTTTCTGTTCAGGAGGAGTAACTTGCCTCTTTTGCTTTCTAGAACCCTTCAATGCTTACAATAAGAAAAAATCCCAAGGAAAAGTTTCCAATCTGTTCAATTTCTCTTCGGAAGAACAAATGCCTAATTGCATGGAGTATTTATCATTTGATGTTTCTGAAATTCCAAAGCAGTTGTAATGTTTGTTTATGATAAACGTCCACGAACAAGCATTCAGGTAAATGAAAGTGTCGGTGATTAGAAGAAAATATAGGAACCGTTTGTGCTTATTTATTTATGAACAATCATTTTATGATCAATATTATTCTCCTTTTTCTTTAGAATTTCAGCACAGGAATACAAAATTAATTTGCGTGGTCGTTAATACAGGGTTCCCACCTATATCCGTTACACCCCCTTAACTTCTAAACGGTAACAGCTTAGGCCATGAAGTTGGTGTCTAGCTATAGTGAAAAGGTTATGCGCTGCTCGATGAGACAACTTACAACGCTATCTATCGGCAAATTTTGGAATTAGAGTTTTTATCTCAAAAACGATACGACATACGGAAAAAAAATTCAGTTACGAAGTTTTTCAACATCAGCGATTTAGTAAGAAAAGACACCTTGCGCACATTAATACTTAAAACAGAATGTATAAAATGAACATTTTTTGGTCACGATTTCGAAAATTTTCTTGTCATAAAGAGTGGAAGAAAGAAACTGAGACACTTTCCTATCTTCAGGATCATTTATTTATATTGCTGAAAATGCTCTTTATTAGCCACTATACACATTTGCACTCTGGACTGGATTCTCTGGTCTTTTCGAGTTTCGCTCGCGTTTCACGACGCCATAGTGTTGGAAATTACGACCAAACAAATGTTCACTTTTTACATTCAGTTTTGAGTATAAATGTACACAAGGTGTCTTTTCTTACTAAATCGATGATGCTGAACAACGTTGTAACTGACTTTTCTCCCGAAGCTCGTACCGTTTTGAGATTAAAAACGCTAATTCCACAATTTGCCGATAGATAGCGTTGTAAGTTGTCTCATCGAGTAGCGCATAGCCTTTTTACTATACCTAGACACCAACTTTATGGCCTAAGCTGTCACTGTTTAGAAGTTAACGGGGGTATAACGGATATAGGTGAAGCCCTGTATATCGCCCATTCTCTTGGGAGATATATGTCACTATCAAGTCCAAATTTTTTGAGATTTTCATCAAGTCCTTATTTTTTGAAGGGTGCGTTTGTTAACATTTCTAATAAGATGGCATTCATCTTAGATCCAATGTTGTACCTGTTGTGGCTTGCTTGCGATATATTTGTTATTTGATAGAAATCAAACTAGTAATCTCCCCGATAGAACACTCCCTACGAGTAAAGTCCCTTGATCACTCCTTTATTACTAGGTACTAACTGGCTATTTGGAAATGAATAATTCTCAAATAACTTATAACGGTCAAACTAAGAATAATAATTAACTTATAGCGGATTTCGTTGCAGTTAATCACAAAAATATTGATCTGTTTCTATCTTATATAATTAGTTAATTATTTTTACTGGGAATAGGTTTTTATGTTATTTTGCTTTAATATTCGAGCCTTTGTAGATGTTTTTTCTTTTATTTAATCTAATGAAGTTAAATAGCTAAAAAAATTTAGACCGAAGAATTTAATTACTTCTCCTAAGAGAGGAGATTATTTTGTTACAGCTATCTCGTAAATCAGTTTGAGTTGAAACTGCCCGTGTTTTATTTTTCCCGTGGTGAAATACACACTGAAGAGTATGAGTAGAACAGGTATGCGTAAACATACGCTTTCCTTTTAAATTACTATTTTTCAGGATATGCCTCTCAGAATAGCGAAAAAAATTATTCTTCCATTGAAAGTTGAATGAATGTTTATTTTATCGAATCCTCTTTTTTTTTTAAATCTTCTCGTGAGACAGACTTAAAATCCACAAAAATACAACTATGTTTTCTTTAATATAATTCTTCAAAGAAATTTAATATGAAGATTAAAGGATAAAAATCTAGATCGGGAACTATGCGTGGGAAGTCTCACAAGAGTATTAATTATTTATAAGAATACATCTCTTGAAATGATAGATTTTAGTCCTGAATGAGTTCCAATTTATTTAATGGCAGAAGAATAAAATTTTAGTACAAATACAGTTTTTAATGAAGAAGTACAAAATTATTTGTGATTATAAAGAAAATGCCAGCTTTAATACCTAATTATCAAAACCAAATACAAATAGCTAATTCCCAAATGCAAATATCTATTTTTTAGATTATTCCTGAGCTTAGAAACAGAAACCATTATATATACGCCCCCCCCAACACTCACATATATATATATATATATATATATATATATATATATATATATATATATATATATATATATATATATATATATAGAGAGAGAGAGAGAGAGAGAGAGAGAGAGAGAGAGAGAGGGTGGGGGGCAGGCAGGCAGATAAACGGCTAGAACGACAAAGACAGATGTATATATACATAGATAAATAGATGGATAGATATAGAAAAGACTTAAAGCTGCAATGAAAAACGTGGGAATAAAATAATTATAGAAATTCTTAATGAAAGTAAGTTAAATAATAACATCCCTTTGTCCAGTTCTGACATTATAAAGCGGGGGATTATTAAACGGATCATAAAACGGGGGATTGTTTATAAAATATTCACCTTGATGTTGAATACTCTAAAAAAAGAGAAAAAATATTTAAACCTAAACAAATAAAACAAGAATATGATTACCATTAGACCCCTAAAAAGACGAGAGGGGCAGTATCTTACTCTCCTTTATAAATATCCAAAGTCCACACTTTTGGGTACATGTGCCTAACATCGGATTCGAGGTATAACAGTTCATATGCAATAACACATAGTCTCCACAAGTGTTACTATAGCACTTCGCAACTGCTTTCTGTTGTCAAGGTTTCTGGTTGTTGGCACCGCCTCTGAATTGACCGTGCTGAGGTCATCAAGGCAAGTTTTATGACCCACATCTAGACTTAATTGGATAAAAAGCACTTTTGCATGCTTTAATGCCATGCTTTTGGGACACCATGACCTGGACTGGAGACATAAAGAGACGTAATGAGGCACAATGCTTGTAAATAACATATATTATTCGGGAACTATACTGTGCATCGATCAGATAACCTATTGAATCCCTTTAAAGCAATATCCAGAGACAAAACTTTGAGGTTCAAGAAACTACGGGGAATGATGAAAAATAGAATTTCAGAAACTTCGGAAATATACCGAATGATGTTTTCTAAAACGTAATTTCTTTTGGATATGTTAAGACGAAGCAAAGTGTGAATGCTATAATTAAAGGATTAGTTTTCAAACCGTATAAGTTCGCAATTCAGGTCTACTCATGCAAAAAGCGAAGGCTGGTGTTCAAGTTTTTTTAGCATTTAAAATATTTAATATAACTAGTGAAATGCAATTTATGGGAGTCCGGAACACAAAAATCTTCAAATTTTCGGAACCAATTTTATTGCGGCAAATAATTCTGTTTTACCCTCTTAAAATGTTGTTTCATTCATGTTTCTATCTTAATTAGAACAGGAGATATTAATTTTTTTTTATTTTGGTTTGTTTTCAAAATCTAGCTTTCAAGCAGCGGTTGTCATGGTAACGACTTCCTTTGAAATGTAAACAAGCTTTTTAGCGGCACGTTTTTTCCGAAATTAGTGTATAATAGTATTTAAATTTGAAAGGAATTTATATTTAATTCTTGTACTTTATGTATATACACTTCTACTTTTTCTACAGTGAAGATAAATGAAGCGGTAAATTGTTTATATTTTGATTTTGGTTAGCTTTCGAATAATTGTTCTGACATTTCAAACTTAGTATTTATTCAAGTATTTTTGTGATTTTTTACGAAATTTTTCAAAGATTTTCTAAAAGAAATCTTTAGAAATGATCAGAAAAAGGAAATCTGAAGTTATGAGGGCTAAAATTTTGAAAAATCTCGGCGTACACAATCAAAAAGAAACTGCGAAATCAACATTTTAGATAGGCCTTATTTAAATTAACTGAAACATTTAAACAGTACAGAAAGAAAGTGGAAAAGGCAAAAATTAAACCGAATCAGAAGTTTAAGCTACGGGAAGGAGTTACTTATTCACCTGTAAGCTTTTAAAAGGTATTTAAGCATTCTATTAGCAGCCAATCTTTGTTTAAAACTTTAAATGAGTTTTTCTGCATGGATTTTTTCACTATTTCTCGTTTTTAAATTATTATAACTCAAGAACCGTTAAAATACATGGCTTTAACTTGGAAGATGTCTTTTTTAATTATTTTGCTTTAATTTAGTTCAGCAAATTTGAAAAAAAATAATATTTAATTTTGAAAATATGATTTTTCATAAATAAGTTACATAATTTTTTTTAAAATTTATACTATAATTATTTAATTTTTTAAAATTAATATTTTTAAAAATACTGAATCAAAAATTAAAACTTATATATTCCTGTTTAATTAAATGAAAAAATTTTGAAACTCGACAAATAATATTTCGAGTTATAACAATTTTAAATGACCCAAATTTTTTTAAAAATTTTAAATGATTTTTTTTTAACTTTATGAGAATTTTTATGATTTGATTTCATTTACAAATAAAATGGTTAAACATCACAAAAAAATTTAAAATTCTAACTCAATAAATTAAAAAATATTTTAATATATGCATACATTGCGAGAAGTGATATAGGTTTCCGTAAGTTCTGATCTTGATCCATTATGAGAAAAAATATGTTAAAAGATTGGATAAATTTGAAAGATGAACAAAGGATTAATTAGGGGCAGGTGTACAAAAAAAAGTTGATGTTCCTAATTAAATCTTTTGTGTCATTTATTTGTACATTTTCTTTGACGACGGTCAATTTATTAGTAATCCCTTGTTTTACATATTTTTATCTTGAAGTTTAACTTTATATATGTTTAACTTTATATATGTTAAAAATGTTAGTACCTAAATATTTCACACACATATATACACGTACGTAAATTTACATGTAACATGAAATGGATCGATGGGACGTTGGAAGCGTAATAATGGGAGATCTTTAGGATATATAGCCTTTATTTTGCTTCCATCTTTTACTAAGAGTCTCGCTTTCATTTACACGACTTTATAGAATGACGTCCAGTGGTTGTCTGCGATGTAGTAAATTGCGGAACTGAAATCATTTTGTTCAGCAAACTGATGAGGCCAAACTCCAGTTACTAAAGAAAGAAAGGGTGAGGAAATAAACGCCGAATAGTAAAAAAAAAGGAACGTGATGAAATTACAAATAAATAAATAAATAAATGGATGCCGCTTATAAGGAACTAAATTTAATCCTGTGCTCTAAAACTTATATTTTATATGTATATACACACAGGATTCGCGAGTAATGATTTAAAAAAAATTTTTTTTAATTGCGAATACGTGAACTACATTATAAAATTATCTTCTACCCCAAATCAAAATGCATCGATGCATGTTTTTAGTGCCTTATTAATTCCTATCTAGTTTATATATTCACTAAACTGATATGTCTTCACAAAGTGTCATATTTTCAGAAATGTATTACATGCTTCATTACAATACTGAATAAAACAAAACCCACGTAACCAAAGGTGTCTATTTTTCTCATACAGTTTAATTAAAAGGAACCAATTGTTTAGGGAAGGTTGAATTTGCTTTCTGTATGAATATGAATTCCAATCGGGACTTTTCCTAAAATATTTTTTCTTTCTCGAAATTAACTGACGTAATTTTGTTATCAATACGACCTAGTTTACGGGAAAAAAGGCTGTTAGAAAGAATTGTCTGCTAAAATATGCTTTTGTTATCCTTAGTAATAGGATTGATTTTTGATATTACGGAAATTAATTTAGCTGGTTATTCTTTCGGATGATTAACAACTCTTTTATTAATTGCAATGCCAGCAGGAAATTCTTCATCTGCTGTTGTCTAATTAGTTTTAATAAAAATGGAATTTTTATCTTTTCAATATTTTTTTAATGCTCTTAGATTCAAACTTTCTCTAATTATGAGAATCATTACATATAAAATGCATAATTTATACTAGTTTGAATTACCATTATTAATATTTTGCGCTTAAAGGTTTCCTGGTGTAATTACCACGATTTATTTTTCTCTATTATTTTTTACCCATTATAATTTCTACTCAGTTAATTGTGGTTTAGTCTGTTTGTTAGAGTACTAAATGCCTCACTCAACATGAACTTGCTTTATGTGGCCTATAATTTTTATAATTAATATTTTTCTATAATAAATCATTTCAATATATTCTAAAGAATGCCTTTGCTCATAAGGTTTCAGAAATATTGAAATTTGTTTTTGTTTTACTTTGGCCTTTGTTTTTAATGTGGTCAAACTTTTATTATTCAAGGGCATTATAGGCAAATAAATTTTGGGTTCTCTAGATAATACAACTCATTTACTTTCTTTTAAGTGTTATATAACGGGATTAAGGGAATTTCTTTTACAATGGATATTTCTGGATGTAGTCATGCAATCAATTTTCATTCTTCCTGGTGTATTTTCCTTGAAACACAACTTAAAAACAATATTTTTCAAAATGATAAAGTTAGCACTTCCGAAAAGAAAAGATCATTGTATTTTCCATATTTTAGGGACAATTTTAGTTCCACATTCAACTTTATTAATTTTCCCCTGTCAAGAATAAAAATTTGGTAAATAATCAAACTGATTCTTTAAATCTTGGCACTCAGATTGCATTTATACAAATTAAAATAGATCGAGTTTTTTTTAGCCGGTGTGTACTCTTCTACCACCCTATTTTGTGTCTCAAGGCACAATGCAATCTACTGTCGTAGATACACGTTTCTATATGTCAGTCTCGCATTTTAATATGGCCATTCATACTTTTAGTATACGTGTAAAAGTTGACATCTAGTGCAATTATGTGACAAGTAACAAATTTTTTGCTCGAAAGATTTAGGTTTGGTGGCCACAACTCTCTGAAATGCGACATTAGATTTTAAGGGAAATACTTTCTTTGCTTACTTTTTTAATAATAGTTTATAAATAATTCTGGTATTTAATTTAAACATTCATAGAAATGCATAATTTTTAACATTTTAAAACATTTTTTGCTCGTGCATACTCTTCTACCGCTCTATTTTGTGTCTCAAGGCACAATGCTATTCACTGTCACGTTTCTATATGTCAGTCACGCAATTAAATATGGCCATTCATACTTTTAGCATACGTGTAAAAATTGACATCTAGTGTAATTATGTGAGAACAAGTAAAAAATTTTTTGTTCGAAAGATTTATGTTTCGTGACCACAACTGTCTGATATGCGAAACTAGATTTTAAGTGCCTTACTTTCTTTACTTACTTTTTTATTAATAGTTTATAAATAATTCTGGTATTTAATTTAAGAATTCATAGAAATCCATAATTTTTAACATTTTAAAACATCTTTTGTTGAATTTTTTTTCCTACACGAAACACTTTTTAAGATTAATTGTGCTTATCTTTACCGAGTTACTGCCATTGTGAATAGCATTTATCCACTTTTATTTTCCTCGAAAGTACTCCACCACATGATGCCTCAGTGAACTTTTGTGAGGAACTTCCAGCTTGATCAACTCGAGTTTTTACAAACGTAACGTAGTCCTCAAAAAATATTCCATCTTAAAACAATTCCCTCATACCAAACTTAATAGTCAATCACCCTTTTGTAGTTTCCGTCAAAATGCACCCAGGAACTTCAGTTCTCATACACTTTGAAAAGTAAGTCAAGTGTAGTAAAATAGAATCTTTCCCACCGAAAAACTTTCTGCTATAGATCGTTAAACAACAAGAACGTATTGCATACTCTAACATTTATATGATACTGGATGCTTTTCAATTGAACAATTAGACCTGCCAGAAATTTTCGGAAGACGAGCAAATAGCTACGGAAAGACGACTACCGTTCGATAAGTGACAGAAATTTAATTTAAAGATTTATTTATTGACCTTGTTATTAATATTTATTAACAATCCGAATTATTACAAAGTAAAACGTCTCTATTCACTTATCAGAAGGGTTTTAGTGTCTAGTAGCGTCTCTCTACTTTAAGTATTGAAAATTCTGTGATTTTTACCAATGTTCCCCATGAGAAAGAAGCCTGGAGTTGACTTTCGCCCCTTTGAAGAAAATTTTTTATGCCAACATTTTAGATGTTTAAACGGAGACTAAGCGTGAAATCCAGGTGCAACTAATTTGAAGATGCAGAGCCTCTAATAGACCCCCAAAATCCCTGCAACAGAACAGTTTTCTTTCAGAAGCAATACTGCTCCCGTAAACAGATAACATTTTTCTCTACCAATGAGAAAAGATCACTTCAGGAGTGATAATTAATCCATCTTGACCAGTACTTCCTTATCCCTCTACAGACCAAATTTTCAACTTTGTGTGTTGAATTGCGCGGAGATTTGTAGCTTAATAGGGGCTCAATGTATAAAAAATTTATGCAATTTATTCCAAGACACCAACTCTCGGCGTGAATAACCAACAAATGTTTCCATCGCGTCAAATATTTTAAGAAAAAGTCTTTTGAATGAATTCACAATTTATAAGCGAAAAAGTATACATATAATTGCATAAGAAAATTATTATTATATTTCAAATGGATTGTCTGAAACACTAAACTTTCTTTTACCGACGTTAAAAAAATGTAACAGGTAATGAATTTTAGAAACGAGTTTATTCAAAAATGATTAGACAGCAAGGAAGGCACAAATGGTAGTTGAAAATGTTGCAAGTGAAGAAGACAAATCAAACACACAGTAGAATTTCATTCCGTTATGAACATTTATCTATGCTGGAGAGGAAGGGAATTAATCGAGACGGATATTCAAAGGGCAGAGTACTAAATTTTATGACATTGATTTGGGACAAATATATTATCCTCTGGTTTCTAATCGAAACTGACGGATAATGTATTAGTTGTGACATCGTACGGCCAGGGTATAAAGGGAGATGAAGACTACCTGGAGCAGAAGATTATTAGAGTAGTTAATTTTAGAGGAACACGGGGATAATCGTTGCAAAAATAGAACATTTTAGAATTGAGCTGCATGATACAACTCGGTCAACTACACAAAGTCTTATTAGAATATTCTGGAAGTATGGAAGAGGATATATACGTGTATAATGTAGGTACGTGAATGTGTGTGTGTGTGTGTGTGTGTGTTTGTTTGTGAGTGTGTCAGTAATAATATGTTTAAAAGACAACTTCAACTTGAGATATGAATGGAATTATTTTTAATTTTATATATTTCACACAATCACCTCCACATTTATATATATTTTGTTCGGGCAATGATATTTTGTCATCGTCATGGAGCTTCAGTAGAGGAGGGGGGGGGGGGGTATGCGGTTAGCAGAGAAAATGGCGCTTCATCTACTTATGGTCTAAAATTAGCTAGAGACATTGGATAGATATAGAGGGCAACATATAAAAGGGCTTTACAAATTCACTTCAAAATAATTAGTGTGTGTATATATATATATATATATATATATATATATATATATATATATATATATATATATATATATATATTATTCCGTTTTCCTGGGTTCGATAGGATTAAATAAAATCTCTTCAGAAGTATACACAAAATAAAATGTATTATTCTGTAAATTCTGCAGGCGCATACACAAATTGAAACAGAAAAAAAACGTAACAATTGTCTTCTATACAGCAGAAAACTCTAAAAATGCAAGTCAGGATAACAGAGTCTTCAATACAATACACGCCTAACGCACTTTCAATGCATTCAATTCTCAGCAGAAAGGAACACTGAATTCCAATGCCAATGTCAGGTATATTTATGGACTTCCAAAGCGCCCCCTATCGGTCGGCCAGCTAGAAATCTCCAGAACTTTTAGAAAGGTCTGGAAGGTTGGTGACCATTTGGCGTCATATCGCCAAATTTGGTGACCAAAATAAGTCACCAAATCCATCACCAATTTGACGATAACTCTCATATATGGCAAGATTACCATAGATTCGTAAAATTCGAAACAATATCTTATTTTACTCGCACAGTCATTTATTACGCATCTGAGGAAAACAGTCATCACTGTGTATCTTAATGAAATCTTAACCTGGTGTAATGTTTCTGAAATTAAAATAATTCAATTCAACGCACATATGTATATTCATTTTTATTCGTTTAGTACGTAAACATGTTCCCACAGTCAAATCAAATCATCTCAGTCGGCGACTTATATAATGTCTGCCAACAATCTGTTTCCGATTACTATTCGGAACGGGTAAAACAGCTGACGGCTAAAGCTCACCATTTCTGTAAAGAACGTGACTGCTTTCTCAAAATCCAACTTGAATATTCTCAGACCCGCCCGGAGAAACCTCGAGGAAAAGGAAAATTATTCTTGATAATGGGAATATGCAATACCTTATTTAAACAACAAAAATAAGAACATCAAAATAGGTATACGGATTTCTGGTTCTATTTTTAATATTCATATCTTTTGGTTCATATTATTGGTAATTTATGATTTATTAATCAGATAAAAACTAGATTCGTTTTTGTACAGTCGAACCACATTATAACTAACTTCAAAGGAACAAAGATTTTGTTCGCTATATCCGGTGGTTCGCTGTATCCGAACCATTAAGAAAAATGTTAGAGTTCAAAATATGTATAACTCATTAGTCGCTATGTATATTCATTAATGATGTATTAAAAGAATGGTAAAATCTATTAAAATTTATCATTAATGAATTAAATTGACTAAAATCAATTACATTAAACTGACATTGTTCTAATTAAATTACCTAAAAATGAAGACAAATGGAAATAAATTCATTTTACCTTCAACTATTGCTCACTGTTTTGATACAGAAATAATCGGTAATCTTCTGCTGACGTGATGCAGATTTCAAAAACATTTTATGAATTTCTTTGTCCAATACATCAAATGACTCCCACACTCTTTCTTCCTCTGTTTGTGTAGACAAAATCTTATTAATTACACGCATCGCTGCTGGAGAATCTGAGATGGTGGGTATTTCGTCATTTATGTACTCCTTTTCATCAGCATCAGAAGCAGAATCTTTGATTTCAGAATGATTTATTTTAATTTCCTCCACAATATCTTCATCAGTGACTTCATCATCACATGTTTCAACAATTGCACGCCACAATCTGAGAATGATGAAATTTTGTACTTTTCTATCCACATCGCGATAGGTAAATCTTCATCATCTTATTCTTCAACATTCTTTGCTTCTTCAACATTCGTTGTACCTTCAACATTCTTAAAAACTTTAAAAATAAAAAAATAAAAATTAAATCAGTTATCGACTAAAAAAAAGGTCCGTTATAGTTGATTCTTCAGATTTCGGAGGTTCGGTATAAAAGGATAAATTAGCATTGAATACAATAGTAAAACAGCGGGACCAAAATTTTCGTTCGTTATATCAGTGAGTTCAATATATACTGGATTCGCTATAACTTGGTCCGACTGTATATTATAAGAAATGAAATAACAGTGTTTTACGCCAACAACTGTTGCGAATCCCTTGTCCCCTGCACCGCACCAATTAATACACGAGACTAACCGAAAACCAAAAAATGCGTTTTATCTAAAGAGACATTTTGTAGCATAAAAAATAATTAATTCATAGATTTTACTCTTATACATTTAGCGCTTTAAATAGCGTTTAATTTAAATAATAACATAACTTATATAGATTTTTAGTTTATCTGAAAAATCTGTTATATTCTTTTGTTTACGAGCCATTCGTTTTAATTCTTTACGGCAATTTTTAATCTTATTAGCAATATTTTTATCTTTTAAGAACAGACAATCCATAAAATACGTATTTAGTTAACAAATAATCATGATTTCAGAGTAGTTGAAGGGTATAATCTTATTTTTGAAAGACCTGAGGTCAAGATATGTTTTTTTCCCTCTAAATGTATAGAAGTTACCAACTTCTCGGGTCTAAATATTCAAAGAAACACAGCTCAAAGAAAAAAATTTGGGATCTGAAAGTGTTTAACTGCATTTATGGAGACAATCATGTCCAGTGAAAGCGTATAGTGGAATTAAAAAATGTCTGTATGCATGTAAAACGTAGTATCTATGAAACGGGTTCGCTTGAATAAAGATTTGGGATTGGGGGTGATTTCACTGAAATTTTAATTGTTTAGCCATTATTTTTGGCGAATAGTTCAGTATGCATTACAGTAACGTCCTCTATCTATAACAGGAACAAGTGACTCGCAGTAAAAACTAAGAATGGCAACTAGTTTTAAACTAATTAATATAAATCTTCATAGAATGCCTTCCCGACTTGGTGAAAATATGTTTTAATTAGATCGAAACTACTTGGCCTTCTTATTTTTTATTTTAGATTTTAAGGTGCTGCATAATCTTATTCTAGGGATATACCTCATAAAACATGTAAACAATTGCTTTGCTTCAATTTTATCACGTATATTTTAAAATATACGTAATTCTAGGACAATCTAATTTCTGGACACACAAAGTTCTGTAGTTTAAGTCGAATTTATTTTTCTAAAATCAAAGAAATTGTTTAAATTTTATTCCAATAGTTTCTCCTTCCAGCTATTTAACTTTGCTGCCTACGTTTCATATGACTTTATATCCTCAGTACCCAAGAAGCATGTGAAAATTAAAAAATTGTGTATGTACATATTTCTAGGATAATACGTTCGTGGCTTTCATATTTAAATGCCCTCTAAATCACTTTTATTAAAATATTGTACACTGTATGAAAATTTAAATAAAAAAATAACTTAATAATTCTTTAAAATATGACATTTATGCTCTAGATCTCAAAATATCAGAATATAGATTCCAGTATAATAAAGAAAGGCAATTTTCATCACACGCTTCAGTTAAACATCAGACAATGATTCTGCATTACACTGAAAGCAAACAGCGTAACAACACGTAACGAGTGGCGGCAAATCAAACGTCATTTTTTCTCCCCTCGAGAAAACCTTCTCGGTGGGAATAACTTTCTTTCCATAACATCTAAACCCTGCGGTAAAATATTTAAATTTTCATCTCGAGGAAAAAAGATGCTTCATATCTTTATACAAAGATCGATTTCACTTTATAGAATTACATATTCTGAACTACAAACCCTATGGGGAACCGTTTGCTTCAAGAAAAGGAAAATTGCTTTTCAGAAGCGAACTTTTGAGCAAAACTATTTAACTATAAACCTCGATACTATTTTAATTATTCCAAAACTTCAGCAGGGTTTAAGACTAAGCTTGAAAGATTTTCGTAAATTCTACTGCCAAATACATCATATTTTGCATGTAATTATAAATATAATTTGAAAAATCCATTTAGAAAAATTTAAGATGTTTTACTAATTTCTCCAAAGATGGAGTTTTCGGTGAATTTGCTTCAGATGAAATTAAATTGCAAAGTAAGAATTTCCAGCACTCAAAATTCTCAAAGAAAAAAATCACAGATTTCTTTACTCAACTTAAAACATTTTAATGCTTATATAAGCAAATGAGGAAAATCACGTACTTGTATGATGATTACAATAGATCACGTACTTTTTGATCTATTGTAATCATCATACAAGTACATAATACTTTTTGTGTTGTATTGTCTCTACATTTTATATTGTACAACTGTGTTCGCATCTTGCAATACTTCATATGTACTGAAGGAATTTTTCTAGATTTACTATATTTTAAAGATTATATCTGAAATTTCTCGCAATATATCAATCATATTTTATGCAGTTATCTTTTGATTTGTTTATATTAAATCTCTTTTTAAGGTTTTCGACGTAGAGTAAAAGTTACGAAATATTTTCCCTAGAGTAAAAAATATGAAAAAATTTAATCCCGAGATTTCTTATATTTTCTCTTCTGAACTGATAACATATTTCATAAATAAAATTTTCATAAATCCTAAGGATAAGTTATTTTTGAAACCTTTCCAATGTGCCAAAGATAAAGAAATATACAAATAGAGCGATTCTTTAAGCTGATAAATCAAAACCTAAACATCTTATAAATTTCAATATTTTTAACATTTCCAATCATTCAAGATTTTATTTATATCTCTAGGGATCTTGTATAGTGAAACATTTGAGTAGAAGATTTATTTAAAAATTCGTATAAACTATAAAACTTTGTTTACCGAATTCCCTTGATAACAGCGTCTAATTCCCATGAAATCATCGGTTTAGTAGATTGCAGCAGTAATTGTTTATACTAAAGAATAATAAAATGCCAACAAAACAATATTACCAACAGTCTGTTTAGTGTAAGGAAATGCATATCACAAAACATTGAGATACATTTATATTTAAGGTTATACTTTTTAAATACCATTTTCCCGGCATAGTATTAATTAAGATTTTTAATACATCCCTTAGATGTATTTTTTCTCTTCTTACAATATTTCTAATTTCTTTGCAAAAGTAGTTACTTCTTGTTTGCTTTGAGATTGAGAATTAATTAATAAGTAAAATGTTCTCCCGATATATTGCTTTATAATTTTGTTACAAGAATATTTAAGTATGTGTTAGTGAATCTAAATTTAATTTTTCTACTGGAAGAGCTAAGAATAATAGTATAGAGATTCTTTTCCCGCATAAAATCAATTAGGTTCTTGCGATAGATGTTTGGTAAAGAAGCAGAATAAACTTTTAATTTCTCTGGCGGAAACCTTTTAGTTTTGCTAAGAACTGATAATGTATTACAATTACCCACAGTATTTTTAGAAAAAAGTATTTCATTGTAAAGTGTTTTGAAACATCCGTTGTACATGAGTTGTGTTTAATGGTATTTAGCGGTGAATAAAACTTTGTGACTACAAAATAATTAAAATTTGCTTAGATAAATACCAGGGGAAAATACCACAAAATAAATGGATTGCCTATTTTTGATTTCTCTGTTTCCTTATAAAGAAATGTAAGCCCAATTACTACTAAAAAATAGACATTTTAGGCTGTTTTTACAAGAAATCCTTTTTTATTTTAAGGGATATGCGATAATTACTTTCCAATTCATTGCCCTGTCTGTTCTCGAAATAGCATTATTATTGTTATGGTAAATTATTAGTTTAGAAATAAAGGATGTTGAAACTGGAATCCTAAGAACTTACTCACTGCACATGATGCATACGTTTCTTAAACATGCGATAAGCTGTCTGTACGACGAAAGCATGAAATGGGACATTTTTTTCCAATGCGCCAAGCACTTTGACCACAGCACATTCGCCCATCCATACCATGATTTTGTTGGTTACTTTATTAAGGTCGCACAATATTGAAAAACCAACTCTTCTTCCTGTAAAAGAGAGGGTCAATCACAGCAGCACCCCATGGATCACACGAGAATAGGGATGCGACATCGATGTCGATGTTTTCAAAACATCGATTTATTGAAGCCGATGTTTTTTTAACATCGATGTTTTGTGCTCGATGTTTTACGTTGTCTCGATGTTTTGTGCTCGATGTTTTACGTTGTCTCGATGTTTTTTTTTTAATGAAAAAGTACCGTAATAAAAAAAAATTACCACGTAGCATAATTTTCACACTCAGTAAATGTAAGTCTGAATTCTGAAAAGGACGAATACAAAAGGGGAAATGATTCCTTAGCAAACAGACAAATGGCAATTAACGACCAATGAACCAATCAGAGCGCTTGGAATGTTCCTAACACTCCAGAAACTGCCATGGAGTTTTATTTTACAAATAGTGTATACACGAGTGCATCCATTTAAGTTTTTGTTTTGTTCTGGTTTTATATAGTTGACGTTAATATTATTAGTAAGATGCCTCCCAAAAGTACCGTTTGGAAATAGTTTTACAAAACCTCTGACAAATTCGCGAAATGCAATATTTGCCTTAAGTCCCTCAAAATTTCTGGCAATACCACGAATTTATCTGGACATATGAAGGCAAGACATGGCGGTATTTACAACGAGAATTTTGAGTCATCAATGTAGCCCAAAGCAACCAAGTTTTTGTCATTTGTGCCTGCCCAATCAGAGAGTAAAATTAAATCACCCCCTTCCCCCACGACTAACGGAAGTAACATTAATGTTAGAGATTACTAAACCAGTTTTAAAAAAATCGATGTTCTAAAATGGATGTTTAAAAACATCGATGGTTTTTGGGCGATGTTTTATTAGCATCGATGTTTTAATATTGAATATCGATGTTTCAAAACATCGATGTTTTGTTATCGATGTCGCATCACTACACGAGAATCGACCACGAATGCACTCTGTAGAATCTCACGGGGCTAAGCACTATAAAATTTCGAGCGTATGAAATTGATGTTAAACACAAAGGTAAGATCATAATAGCGATTACTTAACATGCTAAATGGGTAATATATTTTAGCTATGAATTTAGCATAATTAATAAATTTAAACAATATTTAAACTACACGGGTACATCTTTTTTGTATTTATTTGTCTCATCAGTTCCTCAGCTTACAGGAAAAGAATCAATGGAGAGTTTGTTTCATATAGATTGCTTCCAAATCAGGTATTAAAAATAAATTTATCCACAATCTAAAAAAAAAATGACGTTGCAATAATTTTTAAACTTTTTCTTTTGATGTAATTAAAAATTCGAAAGAAGAAACATTCCTTTTCTATCCATTTTACAATGCACTGTCTGACATAGTAAACTTTTTATGTACCGCTTATACATTTTCATTTCTGGAAACTATATTTAGGTACAATGTAGTCAAAGTTTCTTAATATATACATTTTGCGAAAGCGTGTGTTATATTTATGTCATTGGCAGCTGTAGAAAATCTTCCTTTAAAAAGTACTTTACAGTTTAAACATTCAAGTATTATTATACAATTCTGTCACATGGGTTAAGATGTTTTTAAAAAATACAAGCATTCACTTTGCATGTAACTTGTTAAAATTAAAATTCTTATAATTCTTAAAATTTCCATAAAGATGAAACCACGTCAGCTGTTAAAATTACATGCAAGTTTTTAATATATGAAAAATATTGTATTTTCGGAGAGAAAAATATTATTTGATCTCCAAAATTTTGCGAGAAATTAATGAAACTCACACTGTGATGCAACCAAAATTTGTGACAATTTAATAAAAGATGACTCTTTTTTGAAAAACACTGGAAGCATCAAATTGTTCTTGAATAATTTTAAACACGATATTAAAGTTTCTACCAGTAGAAAATTTACTTTTTAACATTCGGAAAAAAAAATAGAAATGAAGTTACCTCAAATGAAATAATGTTAAATATTTCACAATCTTCAGAATGATTAGATAGATTCGATTGACATTTTTCCATTTTTCATAAATGCGAACCATCTATTAAAAAATCAAAATCTTCAGTACCACAAAAAGATTGTGTGTTGTATACAAATATAAATTATGAGTTTCCAAATACCAAGTGATACGTGAACTGGTTGAAAACAACTGAATTATACAATACCGAAAGAATAAATATGTGAGAATATGTAAATTGCACTTGTTTTCTCCTGGTAACAATTAGATTTTCTTTCAAAAAGTATCATTGCATTACGTTACTTGAATTTTTAATGAAATAAAATATATATGAATGAGTGTTTTAAAAACAAGAAAAAGTAAAAAAATTTAGTGCAGAAATATAAAAAGGACTTGCTTTCTAACACTATACAACTTTCTAACACTGAATAACATTTTCTAACACTGTGTGTAATACTGTATAACTGGAACTTGCTTTCTAACACAAGAATCTCTAAAAAATTTTGATGAGATAATAAACACTTGTAAATTTTTAAAGTAATCAGTGTTTTTAAATTCTCCTTGGCGTAATAAAATGCTAGCTGGAAATACCTTCCATCCTGTAGTCATCATTTAATGAGTTACTACGTGTAGGTATACTCGTATTCCCACTGTTACATATTTCAGATACTCCTGTTACCAGAAATTAATTTTGCATTAAATAGTAATAATTTCAGTTATCATAACATAAATGATACAACCCCGTCGTCCAGTTTAGACTTATATCGATGTACATGAATAAAATTTAATAGAAGTATAAGGCTTTTAATTATCGGTACTAGCATAAATTTGAACAAACTTTTTCTTATTGAAACACTTTTGTTGCAAGATGTATCCAAAATTATGTACAACGGTTCTCGCAATTTTTATATCGCATCAGTGCTTCATCAGTTCTAGACGGCATAGGAAGAAAACAGTTAGAGCTATGAACGCTATTGTACCTGGTAAATGAAAGCAATATAACAATGTACATTTTTTACAGCACAGAATTCAACGTATTAAGCGTGTTCCGATACAAGGAATTAATCTGAAATTTGACCAGTTCAAATAAATTAATTATTGTGAACCTATTTTATGAAAAACATAATAAATTAGTTGCGATATTAGACGCACCTTTCTCTACACATTTAAAAATAATCTTTGAAATAATTTAAGCATCAACGTGTGGTAGAAACTAAAAAAACAAAAACAAACAACACTTTATCCTTTTGTTTGATTCTTTTCTTTTCCAATCCATCAAAGGATATTAGACGTTAATTGCCTGCCGATCTCCGATTCAGTCAACCGTAATTTTCGCTCATTAGCTAGCTCCAGATTTTGACAAATGATTAAGCTACCTATGAAAGGGCTGGAAAGTAGCTTTTCGGACCGTTTTGTACAAAATGAAGTAAGCTGATGCCGTGATATTACCGGGCAGTAACATAAGAAAAGATTTATGTCATGAAAGAGGGGAAATTTTTTTTCCCTTTAGTATATAAACATATTCTACTAGCTGAATACCCGTGCTTCGCTACGGAGTACATTCAAATTAAATACAACGGTCAATGCAATTTATTCCAAAAAATATAAATAAATAAATTTATAATAAATACAAATGTCAGTGTATGCAATTAATGCGAAAAAATATATAAAATCATCGTATCGAATATTTTTATAGACAAAATAATGTAGAAGAAAATATTCAAATTAAATATAATAGGACATACTAAAGAATATAGTACAGTTTGAGGAATATTTTTTTTACTGTATTGTAATATTTTTTTAGGATAATGTCCAATCGTCTGCCGCATTAGAAAGAAAAAAAAAATATTTTTTTGTCAATTTATTTCGTTGTTATGCACGTGACGCAAAATTAGTATAAAGTTTCACAAAAAGAAAAGAAACCCCATGATCGGGATTTAATAAATTAAATTCTAAAAATTAATCTTTAAAAATACACCATAAATCAGAAAATGGAGGTAAATTTTCGAAAAAGACTTCATTTAAAAGGAATTTTTATGATCTTTCTTGTTATGTAAATTTTGTAACCCTCAGATTATTATTTTAAATGCAAACTTCAAAGCATGTTACAAAACAGCATAAAAATTTAATTTAAAAAAATCTAAGAAATTTTTTCAAAAATCTTTCTTAGTGCACCTCTACACTATAAAAAGAATCGTCATGCAAATTTTCAACTCTTTAGGTCCAGCGGTTTTGTCTGTGTGTTATCTGTCAGTCAGTCAGTCAGTCAGTCAGTTACGGAACTGTTTTATATGCAAATTTATATTATGAGATTTTAACTTATTATTTTCAATCCTAAAAGCAAAACTAGATTCGGATGGAAGGAGTACTATGCACAGCATTCACAGTTTATTGTTAGAAATGGGTAATAATGTATAAACAAGGTAACGATGTGATAGGTAGCGATGTATGGCTGAATCTTATAAAAAGAAATATTCCTTCTCATGGATGAGAAATATTCCTTCGCAAAATGCGGTCTAAATTCTTCTGTAACAAAGAAATCGTTTTCGAGATTATAGAGGTCACGATTCATATCTTTATCTGTAGTCATAAATCTAAAGAGATTTTGAGAGTACGCCTGCAGTTTATTTATTTAATCACACGTATCTAGCGGCATAGTTTAGACGAAGAAGTACAAAATATATCGGGAATGGGCCAAATAGAAAAATATGATTGAGCTGTCCATAAAAAAATTAAGTTAGTAGAGTTTTATTTACGTGTTATTAATAACTGATATATAAAAATAAAAATAAATTATAATCATAAACATATCTTTTACGTTAATCGCAATTACTGTTCATTTGCAAGACAGTGTATGGGCCTGTTCCCATAGAATCCGTCAGCGTCAGCGTTACACATCTATATACATATGTTGGAACCGAACTCCGAAATCGGACAATGTCCGAAAAAAAAATGCTGAAACCGCGAATGGATCACTGACAAATGTGCCTAGTCCGAAAAGTGACATTATTTCGGACTTGGTGCACTTGAATTTTATCACATCGCGAATGGATCACTGACAAATGTGTCAAGCCCGAAATATTGCATTATTTCGTAGTTTGTGCACTTGAATTTGATCAATTCCGATTTCTTACTTGGAGGATGGGCGAAACACCCTCACATCGATAAATGAACCAAGCCCGATTATGACAACCCTAGCCCCCACGTTTGCCCGTCTCCTCCGATACCTCAGTCTCGTTTGGTTCTAGCGTTTGTAAGTGCTACTGTTCATGATGTCCTCTGTTGAAGACGGTGTTAAATCGGCCACCACTACGTGTGCAAATGAAATGAGAGGTAAATTTATCGACTCTTTGGGTCTCCTTTTAGAAAGTTCGGATGACAACAGTTGTGTTTTCCCGTTAAAAAAATATGAAAAGTTGATTGCGGAAGTGAAAAGCAGTGTGAAGAAAAGAAAAAACAAGCAGCCCTTTACTCTAAGGACTACAGAAGATTAAAAAGATATGAGGTAGTATCTATTTGTGGTATCGAAAAATTAATTAAAAAAATGACAGATGAGGACCAAACCATAAAATATTTTTGTCATAATGACGAAATTTTTGAAGTTATTCATAAAGCTCATGTGGATTTGGGTCACAAAAAAATAAAATGTATGGAAAAGGAACTACAATGGAAATACTGTAATGTGCCTCGAAAAGTGATCAAGCTGTACCTTTCTCTCTGTGAATAGTGTCACTTTAGAAAAAAAGGGTAAAAGCAAGGGAGTCGTTGTTAAACCAATACTTACTAACGTATTCCGAAAACGAGGACAGGTTGACCTCATTGAAAAGCAATCAGAGCCTGATAGCTCTAATAAATTTATTTGAAACTATCAAGATTATCTTACCAAATTCCTATTTTACGCCCACTGAAAACGAAAACAGCTGAAGACGTTTCTTATAATTTAATGGATATTTTTTGTATCATAGGAGCTCCTTCTATTTTGCAGTCCGATAATGGACGTGAGTTCTCGAATAAAATCATAAAAGACCTAGCATATATGTTTGAAGCAAAAATTGTTCATGGAAAACCCAGACACTCTCAAAGCCAAGGCTCCGTCGAACGTGTTAACTAAGATGTTCGTGATATGTTGGTGACGTGGATGTCAAACAAGTCAGTAGGCAGAAAGCTTACGAATCGTTCACATGAAAAAAATTGTACCTACTACCGTGGAATCACCAGAAGCCCATACAAAGCTTTGTTTGGTGTTCCACTTACTAACGAACTTCCCCAGGAATTGTGTTGTTCAACGGAAATTGAGACCGAAGAACAACTTGAAGAGGTTTCGGCCAACATTCCTGAAAGTAAACATGAAACTGATTCATCAGATTCTGAAAACTCTGATGTACCCATCTTACAAAAAAGGAAGAAATTAACTGAAGAGAAACGAGCTGAGTGTGCCCCCCAAAAATTGTAAAAGCAAGCGGATGAAATGCTAAGAGGCACCAACGCTAAATTTTCTCCCATGAGAGTCGGTTAGAAGGTTATGGTACGGATTCCAAAACTCGGCAGAGGAAGAGCTGCGCCCAGAAATATGATAGATGTGATAATGGAAGTGAACGATGATGGGCTATACAAACTCGGTACGAAATCCGGAATATTGGGGAAGTTATATTCCAGAAAAGAAATCCAACTGACTGAAGACAACTTCATATCTGAAAAAGACGTTCCGAGCTTCGTACACTCACTTCGAAGCACAGTTACCCTGGAATCAGAAAGCTCACAAGGTTTCGTCCACTGTAATTGTAGAAAGCAGTGTGACAGCAAAAGATGCAAGTGTCTATCAACTGGCATCAAATGTAACTCAAAGTGCCATCCATAGTTTTTTACGTCATTTATTATTTTACTATGTTTACATTTTTTCGCTATGGACATACTTTTTTTAACTATGAGGTTGTTAAGAGAGTCAATACATATCGTTAAAATAATCTTTTAAATCATTTCATTCATTTTATTTAGTCAAATAATTAGGGTTAAAAATGATTGCTTTCTGACTTTGATCAGTCTTCAACTGCCCATTCGCAAAGTGAACAATTTAGAATGCCTAAAGTATGAAATGAAATTAAGTTTCGTACTCTGAGCATTTCTGATTTGCCCACACGCGAAATAATCAATTGTAAATGACCAAAGTCCGAATTAATTAATATTTCGGACTGGGCGCATTTGTCTGTGATCCATTCGCGTTGTGAGCATTTGTTTCGGACATTGTCCGATTTCGGAGATGGGTTCCAACATATAAAACATTTTCGTAAATGACTGACTGTCATATAACATACAGACCAAGCCGCTGGACCTAAAGTGCTGAAATTGTCAATGGTGATTCTTCTTATAGTGTGGGGGGCACCAAAAAGGATTTTTGAAAAATTCTGATATATTTTTTTAAATTAAATTTTTAAGTTGCTTTTGTAACATTCTTTTAAATTTGCGTTTAAGATAATAATTTGAAGATTATAAAATTTATATCACGAGAAAGATCAGAAAAATTCCTTTGAAATGAAATCTCTTTCGAATCTTTACCTTTATTTTCTGATTTTGGTGAATTTTTAAAGATTAATTTTTAGAATTTAATTTATTAATTCTGATCACGTGGTTTATTTTTTTGTGATACTTTGAACTAATTTTGCGTCAAGTGCATAACAACGAAATAGACAAAAAGATATATTTTTTCCACGCTAATGCGGATGACGATTGGACATTATCAAAAAAAATATTAAAATACGGCAAAAGAAATTTCCTCAAACTGCACTATATTCTTTAGTATGTTCTATCAGATTTAATTTCAATATTTTCTTCTTCCTTTCTTTGTCTATAAAAATATCGTTACGATTTTTTAATAAATATATTATTCCATTTTTTTACACCAATTGCACACAAGAAAAACGACGCACCAAGAAGGGGTAATGTAAATTGGACACAAATTGATATACATACAGGTTTCGACGGAAAATCTAAAATTTAAAAGTTTGGCAGCTAATGAATAAACACGTGACGCTGAAGCGGATCTTAACTACTCAACTGGGAGGATATTATAGAGGAGAAATTTCGATTCCAGGTCATCAATTCTTTGCGAATTTCATTCCGTGTACTCAGGTAGACAGTAACTATGCCTCGCATACAGGTGCGCGAACAATATACACAGATGTCAGCATTTGAGAGAGGACGTGTAGTTGGACTCAAAGAAGCCGATAGGTCTAATCGGTGAATCACTCGACGTTTGGATAGCAGCGATGCCACTATTAGACGATGTTAGCAGGAATGAGTGAACCATGGCCGAACAAAGCGTCAAGAAGGAAGCGGTCGGCCTAGAGTAACGACAGAACGTGAGGACCGAGCAATCGTCAGAGTGGCACTAAAGTCCCAGATTCTTCATTGTAATCGATCGTACATGCAACTGGTGCTTCAGTGATCGCAAGGACCATCTATAGCCGGCTCAGAGAAAGGGGGCTGACCTCACGGTTCCCCTTGCGCCGACTACCATTGACCTCTGTACACCAACAAGTCCGTTTCCAGTGGTGTCGGGCACATTCGACTTGGAATGACACTGAATGGAGTAAAATTGTCTTCAGTGATGAGTCCTGCTTCGAACTGAGCCCCGATGACCCCCGGACAGCAGTGGGATACCAACCTGACTGTCTTCCGCCATACGGGCCGACAACCAGGAGTGATGGTCTGGGGTGTCATGTCATTACATAGCAAGACCCCTTTAGTTGTCATCGGCGGTACCCTTACGACAGAGCGGTACGTGGACGATATTGTACGCCCCGTTGTGTTGCCTTTCATATCACGCACTCCTGGGCTTACATTTCAGAAAGATAATGCCTGTCCGCACACGCGAGAGTTTCTACTGCTTGTCTTCTTGCTTGCCCAACGCTACCTTCGTCAGCAAGTTCACCGAATCTTTCCCAAATTGAGTACGTTTGGAGCATTATGGGCAGGGCCCTCCAATCAGCTCGGGATTTCGACGATCTAACCCACCAATTGGACAGAATTCGGCCCGATATCCTGCAGAAGGACAGCCACCACCTCTATTAGTCAATGCGAAGCCGAATAACTGATTGCATAAGTGCCAGAGTTGGACCAACGCATTATTGACTTTTTCACTTAGTAAATCCTTTTCTCTTGAATACATTTTCCAATTTTTCTCAAATTATAATCATTTGTTTTTCTGTACATGCAAATCACATCTACCGATTTTCGTCCCATTCGGATAACTCCTCCTTGGTGCGACGTTTTTTTTTTTTGTCTAAGAGTGTGTGTCAATACGAGTGACGCTGACGGATTCTATGTGAACAGGCCCTATGACGAATGAAAATACGAATGGCTATTAAAAAGATTTATTATATTATATTTTAAACCGTGAGCTGACTCTCAAAACATAACTTATTAAGAATATGTAGATAAAATATAGAATGATTAATACAGAAAAAGAAGTTGAATTTCTTTACTTAGTATTCTGACTCTTTTGTCAGTTATTTTTCTCAAATAAGAATCGCAACCTGAAATTCCTCTCTTGTAATAAAAAAGGACAGTACTTTAGAGCATTTTAAATCCGACGAATTTGTCGCCTTAAAATTCCTCATAATAATCACAGTTTCCATGTCCTTTAATTATTCCACGTGGCATCTTATTTAGAAAGGGATTATAGAAAACAGCAACATGTTTAGGAAAGACGCCTTTTTCTGAATGTTAGATGTCACCACAGCAACATCAACAGATACGTAGTTTTCAAATCTTGAATCCCCTTTATTTCAATTTACAGTTGTTTTAAAGAACGACATTGCTATTTCTTCATATTGCCCATTTTTCAAAATAACAGCCTTTTCTTTAGCATAAGCTGAAATAAGTAAAGAAGTTAATTAAATATTGAATTCTACGGAAATGACGAAACAAGTTAGTAAAATCTTACTCGCCCAATACAAGTTTTGTTTATAATAATAGAAAAAAAGGTCTATACTTTCCACTTTAAATTAACTATTATATTTGCACTAGAAGGTAACCCATCATTGTGACGTCATAATACTAAAAATGACGTCATGATGGAAAAAGTATATGAAAGTTAAAAAATATCCCGAATTATCTAACAATATTGCATTTAATCCACACCTTGTAAAAGCAAACCCTTTGATTATTTTTTATTTATTTAGTTTTTCATGCGATTGGAGTAGTAGACTGCCATCCAACCCGTCATTTTGACGTCATATACTAATAATGACGTCATAATGGAAAAAGTATATGAAAGTTAAAAAATATCCCGAATTATCTAACAATATTGCATTTAATCCACACCTTGTAAAAGCAAACCCTTTGACTATTTTTTATTTATTTAGTTTTTCATGCGATTGGAGTAGTAGACTGCCATTCAGTTTTTTACAGCTCACTACGCGATATGAATACTTGAGCTACTTGATTCATTCACATTCAAGTTTGTTTACTTTCAGAATTCATCGCAAAAGTAAGCAGATTTTTAAAAACTGTTAAATATACAGCTAAAAGCATCCAATTTTTTTTAGTTCTGAATGTTTTATAGAAAAATAGGCTGAACAAACGTGATTTGATGGAGAAGATATTAGTTTTTAGGTAAGAAAAAATTCTGATCCACATCTGAAATTGAAATTAAGCCTAATCGGCCGTTTGTATACTGAGGGCTTCAATTGAAAGATGAGTACAGCCCGGAAGTGTTATATAGAGACAACGGCTATTATATATATAATGTTTGCGGAAATATACCATAGCCTGTTACATAATCCCGGGTTTTCATTAAATCAATGCTAGATGAATAGTTTTCTGTTCATTATTTACTAATAGAAAGGAGATATCGAATACGTAAACCATACAGGATACCACTGATCTATCTCCAAAACGTTTCTTATCTAGAATAAAATAGTTCAAAGGCTAATGTTATGGTCAATCGTACCAGAGGCTACTGGTTTTAGTTCCTCGGAAAGAAGCTTATATAAGTCCTTTGACGATGGCTATAAAATGTTCCACTCTGTTTAATTAAAGGGGTCAGGGACACATTTAAATTTTTTATTTTATTTATTGAGTTAAAATTTTGAATTTTTCGTGATGATTAACCATATAATTTGTAAACAAAATCACATCGTAAAACTTCTCAAAAAGTTTTTAAAAAATTTTAAAATTTAAAATTTTAATAAAAGTGGGGTAATTTAAAATCATTATAACTAGAAATATTATTTGTCAAATTTCAAAATTTTTTCATTTAATTAAGCAGAAATATATAAGTTTTAATTTTGATTGACCATTTTTTTAAATATTTTTAAAAAAATTTTAAAAATTTAGATGAAAAATTACAAAAAAATTATGTAATTTATTTTTAAAAAATCATATTTTCAAAAGTAAATATTTTTTCAAATTTGCTAAATCAAAATTAAAGTAAAATAGTTGAAAAAGACATGTTACAAGTTTCAGCCATTTATCTTTAATGGTTCTTGACTTATAACAATTTAAAGACGAGAAATGGGGAAAAAACCCTTTAAGCAGAAAAACGCACTTACAGATTTAAACAACGATTGGCTACTATTAGAATGTTGCAAAAAATATAATAATTTCTCCTGTTATAATTAAGATAGAAACATTATTTAAACGCCATTTTAAGCGTAAAGGAACACAGTAAATTTTAGTGCAATACAAATTTTTTGAAAATTTGACCAATTTTGTGTCCTGGACCCCCTTAATACGTTTCGGAATCTTCTTAAAACCGTAAGTATGAGACTATTCATCCTCATTAACAAAATTTTCTTCCTCAAATAACCAAAGATAACAGTTGTCATAGGGATATGACAATAGCTTCAAGGCCAGGTGCAGGAGAGTTGGAAAGTTACGGGACGAATTAAAATAATTGCACAATATAAGAAAGAAACAGGACAAGGAAGCAAAAGACTAGCAATAAAAGAAGTATAGGAGAGAAAAGCCAAAAATAAACCAAAACTACTACAGATAAAAGATTGGGCACGAAGAAAGAAATAAAAGTAAAGATAAAAGTTAAGATATAAAGGAAACGGTGAATCTGAAGAATGAGTTTGCAACGAAGGAAGAGAAAAAGAAAGGAAAGCCATAAATTTATGTTAGCTATAAAAAGGGCCCACGCATAGTCGGTGTGGAGCTGAGCATCTGAAAGTCAAGGAAGAGAGGAATTTTTATAAGTCCATCCCACGATGCTCATTGGTGAAAAGGGATAGAGAAGAGGCAACCACAAACTTATATATGAGAAGAGATGAGGATAACATGGCCGATGAGATTGAGAAAGCGTGGCCAGAAATAATAAGAGAAAAAGGATACGAAAAAACAGAGAGAGAAGAAGGGAAGTTCGAGAAATTAGTGGCATCAAGGCAGCTAACAAGCTAATAGTTGAAAAATTTAAGAGTGAAAACGAAGCAGTAAGGAAAAATAGCACCTACGTAGAATGATGGTTGCTTAAAGATGCCTAAGCCGAAATTTGCCTGATGTCCTGTGTTTAATATAATGCGCCCGATGGTAGAGCCGACGATATATAGTGCATCCCGTCTCCAATGCCAATAGAGCCCGAAGAGCTATGCATCCAGTTTCCAGTGCTGAGAACAGCCGACGACGAAAGGAGCCCTGTGCTCTAGTATGAGTGACATGACGAAAAGAGGATGAGAAAACAGCGCATCCGTTAACCAGATGTCTAGCTCAACGATTAATGAGGAATCCTGCGTCTTGGGCCCTGTCCATAATCAAAGGTAATTCAACAATCGTCTGCAATGTATATATAACAATGTATATATAAATTTATGAAGGATCCCAGAAAGATCTAATAGTAACTTTCGATATGACATTCACTAGAAATCTTTGATACTAAAACAAACAGAGAGAAGGGAAAGATCTAAGATCAGATGATGTCGTTTGCAATTACACTGCTTATAATAATTGAAGAAAAAAAATTCGAATCTGAAGAAAAAATTAGCATTTTTTACTGTTTCTGTTTCTATAAAATTATATACGCAAACATATAAATATTTTATGCATTCTTTCGAACTGTTGAGGCACAAACGTTAGCAAAAACCACTGACATCTTTATGAGATATTAAATATGTGAAGCTTCAATTAATCTCTCCTCTCTGTAAGAAAAGAATACTTATGTCTATCTAGTGTGGAATATTACCCACAAAGTGAGAGTTCAGCGTCTAATATATAACAATTATCGCCAAAAGTGTCGAGTTTATGACCCCCGTCAAAGTCAACTAGGGAGGAGTAAAATGGAATAAAATCTCGTCTGCCGGGAACTGAGCCAACTCATTACGGAGTGCCGAAGCGTGAAGACACATCCTACAACAGATTCGTCTCGAAATTAATAACAGAAGACAAGAGATTGTCTTGGATTAGCACAGATGAGAAACGTAATTGCTTAGAAGAGACGAGATTTTTTACGCTTTTCTTTGTCTTAGCGTAAGCTCTTTGTCTAACATTTGTAAGTAAAAGTCGTCATACAGAACAAGGGATATATGAAATTAAAATATGAAGTAAGTTGTATAATTTGTCATGGGATAAAAAAAAAAAAATTCATAATTTATTTTTCTCATGCATTGACGTTCGAAAAGAAAGATAAAAGCACAGCTGTACAACATAAAGCTACATGAGAAAAAATACAACTAATATGCAAGTTATATCTAGTCAGCGGACTCGAGGTAGTCTAATGGTAGCGCGTTGGATTTCGGTGCTGAGGGTGCTCGGATAGAATCCCAACAAGCGCCATTAAGTACCTGAAAATATTGCGCCTCTTTCCGATCATTTGAAAGCATTTAGGGGAAACTCTATTCATTTTTATTAACATTTTACCTTTTTGAAATCTTGACTATGAGGATTTCATTTACGTACTACTTGCCTTCACTTTCAGTACTTAAATAATTAATATTTTCTATTTAATCTTTTGGAAAAATGTGATAAATTTCTTATTTAGGGTGTTATTTGTATTGCACCTTTGCAAACTGACGTTTAAGCAGTACGAAAGGAAAATACTGCCCATATTTAGTTATTTTCGGATCATTTGAAAGCATGTAATGGAAACTTTATTTATTTATTAGTAATTTTTTACCTTTTTGAAATCTTGACTGTGAGCAATTTCATTTACGTACTACTTGCCTTCACTTGCTCCATTTAAATAATTAATATTTTCTATTAAAATTTATTGAAAAGAATTTTAAATAAAGGTCATTTTAACAAAGTTGTAAATAGAAGCACGAAATACATTCGGGAAGAGCAAGAAGTCTCTCCTTTTTAAAAAGAAAATGTAAGTTTCCTAACAGGGAGAAGAATCAAAATATTCAAATTTTAATAGATGAAGAATTAATAGAATAATACCTTTCCACATTCCTTTTCCTTCTCCTATGGGAAAATTCTGATGATTCCATTACTGGAAAAATATTTCTCTTTCGATAAACTTTTTAAAATAGATATTTATTTGAAACAGAAACAAAAAAATGCGTACATCTCTTAAAAGGATCAAAAATAAAGTGATCTGAAGTTTATTCGACTGTGAGACGGTATTGGTGTATTTAAATCACTTCTATAAGTAACTGGAGATTCGTATTCATGAAAATTCAATCGACCGTTCATCTTGCCTGCCATTTGAATGGCTGCAACCTCATCTAGCGTTAAGTGGAGCACGGTGAACTTTCTTGCACGTTTTTAAAAGCAGAATAAATGAATAACAATGAGAGTTTTTCTAGATTTTTCTAGTTAATTCTAGATTTTGCCTCCTTTGGTTTTAATTTCTTTAAAAAATACAGCACTGATATTTATTTATTTTTTTAAAATTTGTATTGATTTTGTCAGTGTCTGAAATTATCGATCTATAGAGAAAGCGTAAAGACTTTTAAGTAGGTTACGGCAGTTTCTGAAAATATAATCGAAGCTAACGATATATTCGAACAAGAATAGGTGGGGAGAGCGATTTTTTTTGTAATGAGTCAACCTGTTTTTGTACTGTCTTTTTTTTTGCGATTGTTTTAGTGCGATTTGTTTTTATGCGGTATATGAATAAGCATCGAGACTCTGTTCGCCATATGTAATTTTGCCGTAAGGTTAGGTCCATCTCAACGGTGTTGGCATAACATTTTTTTCTGTGAGTGTGTATATACATATAATGATTCAACTCTAATATCTTTAAGTGACGAAAGTGATTATTAACTAGTTCATCACAAGAATATGTGCGTATTTGACTATGACGAGTAGTATCGAATTATGTACATTTTGAAATATCTCCATGTTTAAATTTAGAAATTAAAATTTAACTATTCATTTTGTTTGGAAAGCACTTTCTCGCTATTTCGTAAAGGTTTGACATATTTTCTAAGTGAAACTATTTTATGCGGTCCCTCTCCACCACATAAATTTTTTTCTTTAATATGTTGTGAAAAATTATTTGTTATAGCTATTTATGAAGTTTCTGAATATTTGATTTAGTGCGGTCCCTATCTACCGACACAAAAACGGGTTTGACTATACAGCCATATTATTTGCTTTCACCTCCGGATATATTTCTTTTTCCCCACTTAAACGTTGTTTTTTATATTTATCACTTTATTTTAACTGTATCACAGTTTATCGATGATAACTAAACATTTCCAGCTTTGTATACATCTTCGTTTGCTTCTATGATATCAATAAGAAAACTTCTGAAATAAGGAATATTTTATATGTCAGTCGCATATATAAACTAAATAAACCAATATACTGAATTTAGCATCCATTATACAATTAGTTTTCACAACAACAACAACAAAAAAAAAACTCCGTCATTACAGAGCATTGTTTTAAAAATAACTTTACATCTTTTTCAAACTAAACACCAATTACAATAACGTTTCACTCAACCGAAGACTATCTTAATAAGTCTAAAAATAATATTAATTGAAATTCCTTCGAAATCTTTTGTAATCTTGAATAACTGAAATTTTTTTTTTACTCTTTTCCTGTCAGGAGTGGACCTCTCAGGTAACACCCTTAATCTGAGAGTTGAAGCATTTGGAGCATATCACCTTGTCTACTTTATCCCAGAAATGACTTTCATATAAAAACTTTATTATGTATGATCCCACAACTGTCAGCGGAGACTAGAATATGATCAATCAATACATTTTTACTCAGAAAATGGTTTAAATTACATTAATTGCGTTCGTTTTTTGAAGAATATATGAAAAACAAATCCTTTGTCAATTTGGTCACGAAGGTTATACAATTTCTACATTAAATTGAAATGAAACACATTTATATTCCTCTACGTACGTGCATACATACAAACATGTTTATATATTTTTGTATATTATATATTTTTGTGTGTAGAAATGTAGTAATGATTTCTAATAAATATAAATATTTAAAATAAGTGGTCACCTTTAACAAAAAAATTGAAAATAACGTATCTACCCGTGAAACTTCACTTACGATACGTATATGGTTTTTAGGAAACTCCATTATTTTAATCCTTGCAATATTAATAATATGTTCCTAACTTTCCTAAAAGGTAGAAACTTCAGTATTTTACGAGTCATTGGTCATCAATTAAAGTATTTCGTAAAGCAAGATCCTCCAAGTATTTACTTATAAGTGAATTTTTAAAATAAATGAAGCTTAGTGAAATATTGTTCTCATGCATATATAAAATGAAAAGATAATTTGATGCAAAGTAACTCGGGTAATAAATGAGAATAAACACTTGAAAAATCGTATCATAAAACATGCAAGAAATATTAAAGGAAAATCCATTAGCATTTGAATTTTGTTTAACTAAAAGTCAATTTTCCAAACAAGAATGTAATTTGTTTAACGATCATTTGTTTTTCTATTCTTTGTTAAAATAAATATGAATATAGAACATTAGTTATTTGCTGACAGTACAGTTTTCGATTTATGACTTGTATATTCTGAGCAGATTATTAGAGAAGAAAAGTGGGTTTTGTTCGTAAGTTTGGGGAATAATTATTTTTATTGTTCGTGTTAAAGAAAGTATATTTTTCTTCTGTATATAGGGTAGACCGGGGCATGTTGGCCTTAGGGGCACGTTGGCCCATCTGCGATATTTTTCAAACTATCCGGTAGATTGCGTTACTAGCTAAGTGACGTGTGATTTAGCACGTTTTCTTTCAGCCATAACAGCGTCAGGAGCGAAGAAGCAATCAACGTTGTTCAGAGCTAATTTTCTACCTACAGGTTTGAAAAAATAATTAATAGAATATTTGATACAACGATCAAAAACTCCAAGTCGACAGATTTCTTTGAATAACCCTATGGCACGAGCAATCATGCTTTTAAACTCTCCCAGCTACGCATCTCACATGCGCATAGCGCACTTACCCTTGTCTAATTGGCGTCGAAATTTTAATCATTTGCATATCTTTTACCAGACTACATTCTTGCCAAGTTT
The DNA here is from genome assembly GCA_907164885.2 of Dolomedes plantarius. Lineage (NCBI taxonomy): Eukaryota > Metazoa > Arthropoda > Arachnida > Araneae > Dolomedidae > Dolomedes > Dolomedes plantarius. The sequence goes on along the minus strand of OU015492.1, from coordinate 99,231,186 downwards.
CGTGACAGTAGCTCGATTTCTTCTGGGTGCATATATTTTTTTGTGACAGAGTGTATTAATAGAATATTTGATACAACGATCAAAAGCCAAAATGGCGGTAAGGGAAGGGGCAAGTTGGCCCATTTAATCCCGGGGATGTTGGCCCAGTGGCCCAAGATGCCCCACAGTCTCAGAGTTTGTTTTCTACATTCATATGCCTATAAAAATCATTAAAATTGTCAATAAATCAGGAGAAGACTGGATTCAATGTACACCATGTGCAATCATTGGGCACATGAAACATGTTACTGGGGACACGATATTTTATGAGTGAATTCATTGTGATGAGGAGAAAGATCCATGAAGACAGTAGTTAAGTTGGACAAAATATCTTTTCTTATCCTTTGTGTCTTTTACATACTATATTAAAAATGCATTTGATATTTTATGTTTTTTTTTAAATTTCTACTAGTAATCCGAAAATCAAATCAACTTAGAGGGCCAACTTGCCCCATCGAATGGGGCACGTTGGCCCAGTGACCTCATGTCCTTCTGACCTTCATATAGAAACTATTAATTAATATTTTTCAGATTTTCTCATACGTGGTTATGCTTTAAGATGTGCTGATTGCGCAAAATAAAAAAATTTAAAATTTTAACAAATTATTTAAAAAATAATATTGATGAAAAAAATGGGCCAACGAGCCCCGGTCTACCTTAATTCAATATTTGATCGCATTTCTTTAGCTAAACACTGTGTTTGACTACCAGGATGTAAAGAATGGATTCAAGAAACCAAAGAATTTAACTTCGTTACTCCATGTTTTCTTATTTCAGTGTCTATTTATACCCTTCTCAATTTACTGTTGCAGGATAGGGATGACCTTGCTGCGCACACTTTTGCTGTTATTACACATATTTTATGGGAGTTTTTTGCTCCTGTTTTGATCAACAAAATCGTGTCAGCTTTTGAAACTTGCAGACTTTTTTATTCATAACTAACATTTCACCTTTTAAATGTTTTTTCCTTTGCAGTAAGCATTGACTTGCGTGATTCTAATTTTTTCTGAAGTTCATATACTAAGAGGTTTACTTGTTGGGCCCAAATGACGGGTCTGAATTATTAAAATATTCTAGCAATATACTACAGTAATCTGAATTAATATTGTACTTCAAAGCATTAAAATTTTGTCTTTCCTTGCCTGTCCCTCTGTTTGCATAAGGGGCAATCCATTTTCGTTTAAACCATTTTACTTTTATCTAAGTAACCCCAAAATATTCGTTGTTGATTTTACCACTTATTTAGATTTTAGATATGCTGCGCAATACTTTTCTTCAAAATAATAATGTTACCTGGAAAATTTTGAGGCTCGCATTGTAAAATTTTTGCAATCACTCAATCATGGAAAATTTTCTCTGGTTCTTGTGCTCGGTGGAAATTTTGCCGATTAAAGGTTTTAATTATTTTAACATAAAATATTAACAGGGTCGATTAACAATTACTATTTACTCACTACCCAGGTTCGTTTTAACCCAGCGTGTAAGTCTGTAGGAAAAAAAAAACAACTAAATGTTTTTAAAATGATGAGGACCAATATTTACAAATTAACAATGAATATTTATTACCACACATAAAGTTATACAGTATAAAATGATTACTATTCTTTAAATACTAACGTGGGTCTTCACAAGAAAAATAACTAGAAAATTATGCAATAAAAATCAAAATTAAGATTTAATTTAAAATACTGTCTTCGGTATAACTGCAAGGGTCTGACTTACCCTAATTCGACTTCACTGTTGTCCCAGCTATTCATGCAAGACCACGCCGTGCCTGGCATCTATTACCGGGACCTCGAAAGGCCTCCACCGGCAGGAGAGAGCTCGCAAGCATCACGACCATAACTACTCTAGGAAGACACCGAAAGGCCTCCACCGGCCAGAGGAACGACGGCCTATCTCGCGGTATCCAATATCGGGAGAAAAAATCTCATCTCTTCCTCTTAATATTACTCTCAATTTATTCATATTCCTCTCTACCTTCCAATCAAAGTATTTTCTTATTCACATCAACTCCATCTACGTCTTAAAACTTTTTTCCTAGTGGCTATAATATTTTCTTTAATTAAATTCACAATTGTCATTGGACCTATAATTATCTTTCACATTTTCTACATCTTGTCTCCCCCTTCATCTTTCTTTATATTTTATTTTCTAACACCTGGTCAGTTCAACATTTTCCTTTTTACTGTTGCGCAAATTCCTTTCTATGACCCGACAGTACTGCCGCTGTTGCGTAAATTTCACTATAATCCCTTCAAACATCTTTTATTCCACCACTGTACTGTTCAAGAGAGTGGAGCGGGCCTTTTTACTCACCGGTTTATTTACTACAAATATCCCCTTTACCGTTTTATGTGAGCGGACACTTTTTAACTTCAACCCCTCCTTTGCCATAAATATTTTCTTATCGCTTAGCCTTTTAACTCTTCAGTGGGCCTTTCATTCTAATACTTATTTCTCTTACACCATAAATATATTTTTATTGCTAAACGTGAAAGATTTCCTCTACTTGACCATTGACATGACCATGCACGAAATTCACCTTTCTTAAAATATTACCTTCAAAATTTTATACATTCATACAAACTCTTTCCTGTGTTTTTATGCCTTCCTACAAAACTTCTGGCTTGCACTATAACTGCCCCACCTGGCGTCACACCTCGCGCATTTTCGAAAACAGCATCTACAATCCCAAAATTCTCAGCGTTATCCCCGCTTCTTGTAGAAATAACTTGTTAGGCCTGAAAGGGCTAGCACTTGCATAAGTAGCTATTAAAGCTGGATAATTAAATTAATTAACAGTTAACCTAGTTTAAATTGTTATATCTAGGAAGTCAAACAATTGGCCACTTGTTCACGACACATCTGTATTTTTCCTCATGGCATTAGACCGAAAGATGGCCGAATGGCTAGGGCGCTGGCTTTCGGTACCAGAGTATGTGGGTTCGAGTCCCACAGTTTGCATGGACGTTTGTAGCCGTTTTGAATCGAATTTAACCCTTTGGTGGGAGCACCCGTGTAAAAAGTGCAACATTTTCGTAATTTTGAATGACTTGTTTTTACAAGTAAGTTTTGAATAATCTAAGCAGTTTCTACTTATAGCTACACCCTTTCTAATGCATGTCTGATATTCTAACCCTTGTATTCCTCTCCATTCATTGTTAGTCGTGATTTAATCGTGGTAAACCGATGATTATACTAGATTACAATATGACAAAAGCAGGAGTTTATGTAGTCGATCAAATCTGCAGCTATTACATGGCATCTCGCATATCACGAAGATGGACTCTCTCATTGTTTTTTTAGGTTTTTAGACATAATAGGAATCAATTCGCGAGTTGTACTTAGATGAAATAAACCCGACAGTTTTGAAATTAGGCGATTGTACCTGCATTCTTTGACCTTTAATTTTAAATATATCTCAATATTATCAACATTTTATATCTTGTCATAAAACGCAGAATTATTATTTTCAATTTGAAAAAAAAAGTTTATTACAAAAAGAAATAATCAAGGTTGAAAGAGACGTTCACTTTGTGCAACGTGCGCCTGCTGGTGTTCCAAAAATTACTGCTGGTGTTCCCGGGATCTACTGCCTTAACCCTTCCGCTGAAGGGTTAAGGCAGTAGATCCCGGTCTAATTAGACCTCATGTAGAAAAAAAACCGCTCTGAACCAAACCAAACCAAACCAAACCTCATGACATCATTTGATTGAGATTTGCTTAGAGCTGTAAATCACTGAAACACAACTACGTAAATCAAACAATATCTTTTAGGCACCTATAGAATCGTATGTTGCTAAATTAGATAAAGCCACAGGTTCAATTTTTTCAGTTTTCTTAAAATTCAATGAATTTCAAAATAAAATTCTGAATTCTAGATTTAAATATAAGAAACAAGCTGACTTACATGTAAATTATGAAACATTCTCACATATTGTTTATTTATATTTTAAATTTAATGCCTAATAATTTTGCGGAACGCAATTTCTCAAATCAAATAAACAACGAGGGCATGGGTTTTCAAACTAATGCGATTATTTTATTTTATATCTAAACTCTGACAGTTGCGACCTTGTAAGAGATTACAAAAATGTTGGGAACACATTTCCAAATTTTCAAATCTTGATATCTCTTACAGTGTTGCGAAACAATATTTAATCCCCTTAAAATAAGATATCCCGACTAACAGTGGGGAAGTATAAAATAAGAGCTTAAAAGCAGCTAAAAAAATTGTAAAAATGAAGATAAAACCTTAATCTTGTGAGTTGAAATATATAATTATTTTTATTTAAAGAGTATGAAAATATTTCACTTAGCAAATAGTTTTACAGTCAATGAGATTCTTTAATGTTAATTTTGTTTTAATAAATTTATACGTCTTAATTAGGGAATATTTAAATGAGGAATTTACATGCAACGCATGCTTCTATGATAGTCAACTTAAGTCATCATTAAAGTGCATTTTTCAGAAGTTCACTATAAGTATGGGAACATTTCCTTGTTGTTACATTACTTAAATTGTTTGATAAATGTATGAACACATAATGAATTGGAAAAACTTTTTGAATTATTGGTTACTTGTTTAGTCTGCTTGTAGTATTTTGAATGTTTTTTTTTGTATGCATCAACTACGCAAAAATATTTTTAATTATCTTAATTTTTAATCTGTTGTTTCCATTCTAAAATTAAATTAAGCCCATAAATTTCATTATATATGAATTGAATATCGATATATTTATTCTAACCCAATAAAATAAGTAAGTACATGAGAAGCCCCGGGAAAATAAGCCAAAGTTCTATCCCCCTGGTGCCTCAGCAGCACATGGTCCGGTAAACCGAACTAGGGCGTTTGAACGAAGAGTCAATTTAAAGTGCTTCGTTTGTGGCTCGGAAACACACCTTCGCTCATCCTGCACACGACTGCAGAAAAAAAACCCGTCGGGTTCCGTAAACAATGTGCAAGAAATAGAAAAACCTGATCTGTTAGAACCCTATACGTTCCCAGGTACGGTGAATGACCAAAGGATTGAAATTCTTATGGACAGCGGTGCCACTCTAGACATTGTTAGTAGAAAATTCATTTGTACACAAGAATTTACGGGTGAGACAGTTTGGATAAAACAACCGCTGAGTTTAAGAGTTGATCTGCTTACCTTTAGCTCGTGTGGAGATAGCGGGAGATTTGGGGAAAATTACTACTAAGTACGTATGCGGAAATCATTTGGACCAAAATCGGTATTTATTATGTAATAAAACGGTCGAGATGAAACGAGAAAAATATGGTTATGATTTTTTTTCGGTGGAACAGCTAAATGCCGTCCAAACGCGCTCTCATACGAGACGCTTACAAAAGGAGGCCGAAACGATTAGACGAGATGCGGAAAGCACGGTAGAGTTAAGGGTAGATAATCGCGAAGCACCCGAAAATAGCACACCTATAGAAACGGAAGAGCCAATAGTAATTCCAACGTTGGAGGAGGCAGATTCTCCGGAATTAGACTCTTAAAGGTAGATAAGAAAGGTTTTTTGGAAGCGCAGCAAAAGTGTGAATAAGTAAAGGAATTAGTTAGCCGAGTAAGCGAACCAAGTGCAGAAAAAGCAGATAAAACGTATTCGATCATCGATGGAATTTTAGTTCGGAATCGCGAAGATCGTTTTGGAAATGTCACTAAATTATTAGTAATTCCAAAGGCCTTGAGTCATCAGGTAAAAACGCTGTGTCACGAAGGCACGTCAGCGCATTTAGGTGGAACTTATTCCAAAGATAAATTGATTAGACATTTTTATTGGCCGAATTGCTTTAAAGACATGGAAGAATTCACGCGTAGTTGTGACCAATGTCAAAGAGTATGCCGACCGAAAGAGAAGAAAAAGGCCCCATTGAAACTGGTCCCGGTGATTCAGGAGGTTTTTAGTAGAATTAATTTTGACACGTGCGGTCCCTTACCTTTGACCACTGAGGGACACCGTTACATATTGACTGCCATATGCATGACATCTAAGTACCGAGAAGCGATTCCGCTAGCAGATATTAGCTCAGTTAAAATAACCGAAGCGTTATTAAATATTTTTAGCCGTACAGGATTTCCTCGCGAGGTGCAAAGTGATTTAGAAACTTCTTTCACTTCGGCCCTAACTACAGAGTTTTTTGATAAATTCGGCTTTAAGGTACACCATAGCTCTGTACACCATCTGCAAAGTAATCCTGTAGAGCGTTTTCATCGAACTGTAGAAGACTTTTGCGGGCACTGTGTCTTGAATCAGGTGCGGATTGGGATAAACATTTACCAGCCATTTTATTAGATCTCTGTACGGTAGTACATGAAAGTTCAGGCTATACACCATCTGAATTAATATATGGAAAGAACTTACGAACCCCTGAAACCTTGCTAATGGAACGTTGGGGGTGGTCAAATTGACCAATTAAAAGAAGTATTGGATAGGTTTGCTTCGTGTTTTTCAAATGATCCTGGTACCACAAATTTAGTAAAACACGACATTACTTTAATCAGAGATAAACCGATAATATCAAAACCCTATCGCACTTCACAGAGACAAACTGAAATATTAAAATCATATATCCAAAAAATGTTACCGTTAGGGATTATCGAAGTAGGTAAGTCGGATTACACCTCACCGTTAATTTTAGTAGAGGCCCCAGGCAAAGACACTCAACCATGCGTAGATTACCGAAGGATGAATGAAATCATTAGGACCGAGTATTTCCCCCTTCCAAACATCGAAGAGCGAGTGGAAAAGGTATCCTCGGCTAAATGCATTACATTATTGGATTTGGGTAAGGGATACTGGCAGATTTCTTTAAGCGAAAAGGCGCAACGATATGCTGCGTTCTGTACAACATTCGGAACTTTCAAGTGTCTGAAAACGAGTTTCGGCTTAAAGAATGCACCATTTTTCTTTAGTAAACTTATGTCGGACGTATTAAAAGAAATGGAAGATTTTGCCGTCCCTTATTTAGATGACTTTAATATATTTCCGACTCTTGGGAAGCCATTTGAAACATATAAGTTTAGTTCTAGAGCAAATAAAAAGGGCGAACTTAAAAATCAAACTCGCTAAGTGTAAGTTCGCACAAAGCCACGTAAAGTATGGCCATATCGTTGGGAATGGAGCGCGTACCCCAGCAGAAGCAAACATTGAAAGCGTTAAAGGGTTCTCGACTCCGCGATCCAAGACGCAAATCCGTGCGTTTTTAGGATTAGCAGGATATTACAGCAGGTATATAAACGATTATTTTGTACTCGCAGCTCCGTTGTCAGATGCGTTGAAGGGCAAAGTTAAAAAGAGCGAAATTATGTGGACTGATGCATGCGAACAGGCGTTCCGCGCATTGAAAAAGAGCCTTACGGATAAGCACGTGTTACAAGCCCCAAATTTCAATCGTGAATTTATCGTGCAAACCCACGCTTAGAATTCAGGAATAGGAGTAGTTTTGAGCCAAGAGTCAGAAAACGGAGATCACCCGATTCTATACCTGAGCAAAAAGTTTTTTAGACGTTGAAAGACGTTATAGTACCACTGAGCGAGAATGCGCCAGTATCGTGTTTGCAATTAAAAAATTACATTATTCTTTGGATGGACGAAAATTTACAATCATATCCGACCACAACCCTTTACGTTGGTTACGTAGAAACGACAGTTCAAACCCTCGATTAATGCGCTGGGCACTTGCATTACAACCGTATGAATTTGAGGTTAAACATAAATCAGGGAAGTATCACAACAACGCAGACCGTCTTAGCAGGGGAAGGTCCGACCCGAAAGAATTGTGTCAACAACAAACCCCTCTACTGACGGGAAAAGATAATTCGGACACGAATTCCCCCCCCCTTCCTGTTGAAGGCATACTCACGAATGATGTAAGCCTTGAAGATATAAGAAGGCAATAGTGCCTTATGGCGTCAGCCTACGTTAAAAAACCCATTTTCGAGTAAAATTTCGATTTTTGTTTTATTACTTCATATGAAAGAGCAATCTTTTAAGATTACAAAACATATTTCCTTTTGTTTGTACGATGGTTAGAAGCGGAGTTATGACGAGTTAAATAACCGGAAGTTAAATTTGAATAAACCGGAAGTAGCATTTAAAGGGCTGTAAAAAGGTAAACATCGTAACTATGCACTGTTTTCTTTCTCTATTTTAATTAAAATTTTCTTTTTTGCAATTGTAATTAATTAATTTTTATATAGCAACAATTAGTTTTTAATTTAGTGGCAACAAACGACATTCAGAGAAGCTTGTTTACATTTGAAGCACGCTATTTCACGATTCGTTTTCAGTAGTTGCATTTCTTTGTGAGTGTCTCAAATTCGATAGTTTCTTTCGCTTTATATTATTATTTTTGTGTTTATCTTTCTTTTAAACCGTAATATATTTCTTTAAAATGCCAAAAGTAAGATCGAAGAGATCGAAAAAACGATCTTTCCACGGCAATCGTTACACGATTTCAAAGAAAGTTGATGATAATGCTACTGCAAGCTCATCGAAATTAAAAGATGATGTGGATACTGCAAGCTCATCGAAATTAAACAGAGTGAGTGATAATGTGCCTTTAGAACCGGATAATGTTAATGAAATCAAAGGAAACAGAATTTTTGATATATCAACATTAATTCATGTGTTTTCTATTCTGTGTTGTCCTGAATGTTTTGGAACTGGCATGCAACTAAATGAAGATTCCAAATTTGGGCTTTGCTCAAACTTTTCCTTAGTGTGTAACTGTGGATATACAATTGGATTTACATCAACTCCAAAAGCAAATAATAAATATTTACTGAACTCTTTTTTGGTACTTGGATTGAGGCTGATTGGAAAAGGGTATACTGCAGGAAAAAAACTGCTATTTACTTTGAACTTGCCTTGCATTTCAAAAGCAGCGTTTAGACAACACGAAAACAAGCTATTGAAAACTGTGAAATCCGCATGTGATCAAAACATGAATGAAGCCTCTAAAGAAGTTAGAGAATTAAAAAATAGCAATGATTGCGGAGTGTCAGTGGACGGAACATGGCAGCGTCGGGGTTACAATTCACTAAATGGTTGTGTATCTGTCATTTCCATTGACACGGGAAAAATATTAAACATAGAAGTCATGTCACAGTACTGTTATATTTGTGACAGAGGTCGTGACTCGAGTGTGGATCACTTATGCCGCAATCACCAGGGTTCTTCAGGAAGCATGGAAGTTGTGGGCGCTTACCGCATATTTGAGCGATCGGTCAAATGTCGAGATCTACGTTATATAGATTACTACGGTGATGGTGATTCAAAAGGCTACATGGGAGTTAAAGATATATACGGAAAAGATTTAGTTAAAAAATTAGAATGCATTGGACATGTCCAAAAGCGAGTTGGTTCCCGTTTGAGGAAATTAAAAAAAGATAAAAAAGGTTTAGGAGGAAAAGGAAAATTAACCGACAAATTCATAGATAAACTTCAAAATTACTATGGAATAGCCATCCGCAGCAATGTCGGAAATTTATTGAATATGCAGACTTCAGTCATTGCAGCTTTTTTTCACTGTTGCTCCAAGAACAACGAAATGCATGGACAGTGCCCAGTTGGACCAGACAGTTGGTGCAAATATAAAAGAGCGCTACATGCTGGTCAACAAATTTCTGATAAATCAACTGGATTACCAGATTCTGTTATAAAAGTTATAAAACCAGTCTACATGAGTTTATGTGATCAGAAATTACTGTCAAAGTGTTTACATGGCATGACTCAAAATCAGAATGAGAGTTTTAACAGTGTGTTATGGACTTTATTGCCAAAAGAAACCTTTGTTGGACTACAGACCCTGTTACTTGGATCTTATATAGCAGTTTTGCTATTTAATTCTGGTTATGGGGGTCTATTGCGTGTATTCGACATATTAGGTGTTAAAATTTCCCCAGAAATTATTGTTAATTACTTTGAAATAGATAACATGAGAATTCAAAACTCTTTACGTAAATCGCTACCAACTGCAAAAGTGGTCAGGAAAAAAAAACGAGCAGCTAGAAAATCAAAATTAGTAAAATGTGAACTTAATGAAGGTCTGATGTATAAATGCGGTGAATTTTAACTTTCAAAAGTAAGTAAAACTCTGCTTGTTGTATGAGTAAAAACTTTAAATGCGTTTTCTGCAAAATGAATATTTTGTTATTTTTATGTACGTTTCCACTGTTTTCTGAAAATGTACTCAAGATATTTACCTAAAATTTTTTCTACTTTTTTTACACACTTCTTACTGTGACTCAAACAAAATGTTAATCTCTATCTGTAAATTTGTTGATTTTACAAGTGTTTGTATACAATATAATGGGACGACTTTGAAAAAAATATGTCGTTTAATATGCAATTTCCCTTTTTTCAGTAAGTGTTAAGAATATCATTATATTTTTAGTTCTGTTCACTCATAAGTATCATATAAACATACTGTATCAAGGAAATTGATGTATATGCAGTCAAACTGAAATTATGGCTGTTAACGTAATTGAAGAATTTTGCTTAATTTTTCTTCAAAATGACCTATTTCTTGAAATTTTATGAAAATTTGGTAAAAATAATACCTGTTATTATAATTTTATATCACATTTAAACTAAAAATTTGGATATCTAATAAGTTTTTTGTTTTTCTAAAAAAAAGTGCTCCGAACGTAGGCTGACGCCTTATGTTTTCTTATGTTATTTTGTTCTAGTGAATCATGCAATTGTGTATTTTTTGTCATAGTAAGGAAAAGAAACTTTTGCGTTTATTTTGTTCTTGGTAGTAGATAACTAAAAAACTTGTACTTGTTATGTCAAGGTATAACAACGTGAATGTTTGTAATTTAGGGTTAGAAACCAAATATCTAAGAGAATTTTTATATTTTGCTGTAAAAGAAGTTTTTTTATGTTGTATGCTTAATGTTTAGATAAAACAGTAGATTTAAAGAATGTTATATGTTATATTTACTTGTTAATACTCAGTTTCAATTGTATTAGACATGAAATGGAGTTATTAAGCGTTAATTGAGGAACATGAGAAATTATGAAAAAAATTGTGTTGTTTATTATCGTCTGTGAATTGGATTCCTATCAAGCACTTTACAGAAGGTCATAACATTAAAAATGTTAACAATTTAAGAAATAAATATGGCTTTGTACTTATATGCAATAATTCTGAATTTAAATGGAGTGACTGTAGGATGGAATTTTCCGAGGAAAAATTCTTTTGAATAGGGGAGGAGTTGTGACATTGTCTCCATTATTACACGAAATTAGTATTTATATAAGTATGTGATGCCCGTTCCTACCCTTCAACATGTCATCTATCTGCGAACTGTTGATCTGGGCGGTCTCATAAACTCTAGGATAAGAGGCCATAAAGTTCTTGTAGTGTGCGGTTTCGACGTTATAGAACGCATAAATCCCAGAGTGATTCGAGTGCGCTTGAGATTTCTTACACTATATTGATATTTAGAATCCCATAAACTTCAAACATTTAACGTCACTTCAAACGCGAGAGAAATCCC
>OU015492.1:98434622-98454622 GCA_907164885.2 Dolomedes plantarius | reverse complement strand
AAGAAGTAGCATACATTATGCCAGTTAAATGTATAAATTTTCAAACTTTACATGATATGACAAAAAAGTAATACTTGGGTTAGAAAATATTGGCTTAAAAGTTATTTGTTGTAACTGATAATAATGCTATAAATGGTAGAGCTTTAAGTTTACTTGTTCAGCTACCACAAAGGTCATTTGTTTATCCTCACCCAACAGATAAAGATAGGCCACTGTTCTTTTAATAGATTCTGTGCATAATTTTAAAAATATAAGAAATAACTGGTTGAATCCAAAAAAATCATGGCACATGCTTTTTTTATCTTGACTTTGATAACCCCCAAACTTCATCTTTTAAGACAGCATCATTTATGGCTCTAAAAAAATATATGAAATTGAAAGCAATGAGATTATTAAGTATGCAAAAGGGTTAACTTTAAAGAGTCTTTCACCTACTAATTTAGAAAGGCAAAATGTTAAATTGGTCTTAAAAAGTTTCAACAAATTTGTAATACAGGCTTTATTAACTCTTGGTCCTAAACATAATGTTCCACATTTTGATGACACAGCAAAGTTTATTGAAATAATTTGTAAATGGTGGGATATTTTTAATGTAAAAACTGTTAATAAAGGAATTCATCAAAGAAATGTGTTTATGGAACCACTTAATGGGGATACATTTGATGAAAAATATATATTTTTAAATAAATTTCTAATTTGGCTTGATGCATGGGAAAACATGAACTGCACTACTGGTGCATTTTCTAAAGAAACTCACAAAGCCCTTGTGCAGACAACTCATGGGATGTTAGAATTTACCCGTTACTGTATTGATGAGTGTAAAATGAAATATATTTTAACTGGAAAAATTCAGACTGATTGTTTAGAAGCAAGATTTGGAAAATATAGACAAATGGCCGGTTCTCAATATCATATCTCAATGAGGCAACTATTAGAGTGTGAAAAAAAACTAAGGTTACAATCTTGTATTAAATTAAAATTGCTGTTAAGTTCTAGAGTGGTTCCACTTACACATTTTGATGGTGAAAGCCTTGATATTGGGGCTTATTTAAAGAGAAGGATGATGGTTACAAGGCATTACCCCAGATAGACATTAATGAAGCTAAAATTGCAAATGTTAAACCGTATTTACCTGTAATTACATATCTAGCAGGATACTGTAGTCATACTGTTAATAAAAAACTGAAGTGCAGTTATTGCAAAGAAAATCTGGTTCTGAATTTAGATATAAATTTAGACAATTATAACCTTATAAGAAATCTTGATCGTGGAGGTCTCAAATGTCCTTCACAGCTTGTAGTGACTGTGGTAATGTTTAATTATATTATTGTAAATTTTTTGTCATCAGATGTTAAATTGTTTGCAAAAATAACTAATCAAAGACGAGTAATTGTAAATTTAACATTAAACACATTAAAGGAAAAAGAAATTTTTTAGAACCTAAATGTCCTAATGGTCATGATGGTGACTATATTTGTAAATTATTGCTGTGTGCATCTACAAACATCATGTTGAAAATTTGTGTATGAAAGAAAATGATAATTTAAGTAAATTAAAAGAAGAGAAAAGAATATTAAAAGCGAAAATTTGAAACATTGCAAACATAGTGTAATAAATTTTGTTTAAATATACATATTGTAATACTTCTGTAATAAAAATGGCATAATAAAGAATTGTATTTCATTTTTGTGATTTCATTGTCATTTCATTTTTGTTCTTTCATTTCTTTAAACTACAAAAATCATTTTTATTGAATAAAGTTAAAACAAGGAGAAAGCTGACAATTTGTGAAGGAAAATCCATTAGTGTTTATATCTTATAAGAAAATAACTCTTAAAATATTAATTTGCTTTTGTAATAAAAGTGGTGTGATGAAGACTTGACATTTAAAGAAAATGGGAAAAAGATATCCATTAGTGTTTATATCTTATAAGAAAATAACTCTTAAAATATTAATTTGTTTTTGTAATAATAAATGGTGTGATGAAGACTTGACAGTTGAAGAAAATGGGAAAAAGATATCCATTAGTGTTTATGTCTTATGAGAAAATAACTTTTCAGTTTCCTAGCAGAGCCTTTTTATTTTCCTTATAAAAAAGGTCGCCTTCATTTTCCTAATACGTCTTTGACCCAAGTAACTAACACACCACACACACACATACATATAATATATATATATTGATATTGACTGAAGTAGCAAAAATTGCTAATATCAGGCTTAAATGTACGCTCACGAGCCGAAACACCCACCTCTCCGCTGAGAGAAGGTGTTGGCCGAAACCGGACGATTCGAATGACCGGGGTATGTGACGTCACGGACTGTGCGCCGAGGCTTTGTGTTTGAGTCGGTGTTGGTACAGCCACCGGCCTTAAGATCTGAGAAATGTAACGTTGGCTGTTCAGATTACCGACGAAGCGAACAAGAGTATGTTCGTTAGGGTGGGTCGAAAAAATAAATATATTTTTTCGGAACGCTTTAGTGCGGAAAAGTTGCCTATCGTAATAAGATGAAAAACAGCATAAAAAATTAAAATCGGTTAACATCTTCCGTCCGTGCATCGTACTTAAAGTTTATGAAAAATTGCAAAAATCACGATATTTTGGATATTTTTGTAATTTTTTTCTGTTAGTTAAAACTTTTAAAATAAACACGCTTTAGTTTTTTATGCTTGTTTTATGGTTTAAATGACCTAAATAAATTAAATTCTAATCAATAATCTAATTTTTCCCTTTCGCGCAACGTCTTAGAAAAAACAGGAATTTATCAATATTTTGCAGTTTTCACTGTGCTACTTTTCGTTCATTTTTCTAAATCAAAACGAACCAGAACTCACTTTAAATAGGTTGAACTGGTTTGAACTAGATTGAACCGTGTTGTGGTCCCTCCTTATTCTGCCGCAAAAGTTAAATGAGAAGGCCGAGAAGAAAGCTCGCAATCTTCAGCAAACACTGAGTGGAAAAGAAGTTCCTAAAATAGGAGAGTACTCGGAAATTGATTAACACAAACACAGTTCTACTGAAACTCGGAGTATGAAGAAGATGAATACAAACCAAGTACATCGACCGAAACGCCCCAATGGCAGATGAGAATTCAACTTAGCGCAACAGCGCTAAACAGTGATCGGTTCGGAGTTTCTGATTGGACAACAGATCTCATAGCGTCAAGTGTTCTGCAAGATCTTGGGATGATAACCGACACAAATTCTTCCTATGTGGTTGATAAGTGTAAAATAGAAAAAGACAAGAGTCGTGTTAGGAAGGATCTGAAAAGTCAATTCACACCTCCTGAGGAAAGTTGTGGTCTCTTCTTTGACGAAAAGATGATACTTTGTTCGTCGAAAAATTGAATGCCAAGCAATTTCGCAGGAATGTGAAAGAAGAACACTATTCTCTCATCCAGGAACCTAGATCAACTTATATTGGACATGTATCTTCTTCCTCCAGTTCATCAAATGATATAACTCAAAGCGTTATTTCTCGTTTTACTGAACTATCAATGTCACTAGAAAAACTAGAAATATTACGGTTTGATGGCACTGTAACCAACACTGTATGGAAGAACGGTGTCATCCACCGACTAAAAAATCATGCGTCCGCTACAGTGGAGCATATGCCTCTGCATTTAATGAGCTTCCTTTTCGCCCCATTTTCCAACACATTGACTGTCAAACTGCAGTACCTAATTCTTTTAGTGGGCCAATCGGACAGCAGCTCCCTTGCTGTGAAAAACTCCCTGTGGTTGATTATGAACCCATAGATTGTTAAATTCCTGATATCGACAAGAATTTGTTGAGCAAAGACCAACAGTATTTGTTGGACATTTCAAATGCTGCTGAAAGGATTTGAAATGTCCAACAAAGCTCTGATATCTATTTGCTCTGATATCTAATGGCAAACAACCAGCAAGAACGCTTAATGCGTCTGTGGGTACCGTTTTATAACATCTAGTGATTCCCAGCAGAAATGGATTTTGTAATTGTAGTTTAGTGTTTGTCCTTTCTGCATTTCTATACCAGTACTGTACTGTATAAAGTAGTATTTTCGATTACCCCCTGGTAAATTTCTTTGATTATTTCTGACTTTAAACTCCTGGTCTTCTTCGTATATCTAGACAACTTATACATCATTTTAAGCGCCTTTTTCCTGCATCATCTGTAAATGGGATGTAAAACTCAGATCTTTGTCAATTAGAGCACCCAGATACTTAATTTCATTATTATATTTTATGCTTTGTACATGTATTTTTATCGTAGGCTTCCTACTGATTTGACCACTACATGCAACTATAGTAAAACATTTGTTCATGCTAAAACTAGCCCATTTACCGCACCTACCCAGATCTGAGGTAGCTAGTTCTGTAAATCTGTACGCAGTTGGGCTGCTTATTGCTATATGATTGGCGAACTCTTGCACGTATTTTCCGCTTTCAAAATTTCGTTTATCTAAAG
This sequence comes from Dolomedes plantarius, assembly GCA_907164885.2. Classification (NCBI taxonomy): domain Eukaryota; kingdom Metazoa; phylum Arthropoda; class Arachnida; order Araneae; family Dolomedidae; genus Dolomedes; species Dolomedes plantarius. The sequence continues at coordinate 98,450,174 of OU015492.1, read as the reverse complement.
GTGGATTAATCAATACCAACCAGAGTATAGGGCCCAACGAGGAACCCTGAGAGACCCTAACATTGTAGTCCATCTCCTCGTTTCTATTAAATATTAATTTCCTATTTGTCAGATAACTCATTATTATTGTGTATAGATTTTCATCCATTTGCAATTTCCTTAGATGGATGCAATTTCCTTTTATATACTCTTCTTTTTCACAGAATTAAAATACATGTACAAAGCATCTAGAGCAATTAAGCAAGTGTGTTCCTTCTTAATTTTATTATTTCTGATGATCTCCTCTAATTTATCTAGGGCCGTAAATTCGCTAATATTTCTGCGAAACCTGTATTGTTTCTCGGGGAGCAACCGCTTACTCTGCAAATAACTTGTTAATCTATTGGTGATGGTCTTATCAAATATCTTGCCCATAACCGGAAAAAGGCATATCGGTCTATAGGACCCCTGATGTTTACGGTCTTTATCTTATTTTGGTACGTTTCCATGTCGCACCCCGGCAAGAAAAGTGACACAACTCAAAAATGCAATGTTTGAGAAAAATCAACTTAAAGAATACGATACAGCTTGTACTAGCATTGCAATAAAACTGATACAGATTGAACTAGCATTACAATAAGCCCTCAGGTCGACAAATTGCGAGATAGAGATGTGTCGTTTTTCGTGCATGATGGGGCAATTCATACATAACCTGAAAATTGCTATTTTTTGACTTGTGTCACTTTTCTTGCCGGGGTGCGATATGTTGGCAAAATTCATGCCTGTCCAATTCTTGTATATCTTTCGCAAAATATCCTTATTATGTCTAGCCAGTATTTTTTTTCCATCGCTTCTTCTTGCAGAATTCCATCTTCATCCACTAAACCTGTTAAGACATTCCTTTCCTTATCTTTAATTATACTCTTTATCTTGCCAAATGTATCTTTAATTGTTAAGTTGTTTATAAAATTCTTAAAGAATCTACTCTGGCCTCTATAATCACTTTCTGATATTTGGTTCTTTCTTTGCGAAAAGCATTCATTAGCGTTTGGTTTTTCGTCCTGATCCTCTGTCCCTTGAGCCTCTCTTCTAAGAGCCCTGACCTTACTCCTTTTAATGGTAAAAGTGGCAGAACGCCTTTGACTAGACCTATTAACACTTTCTTATGCTTTTGGCAAAGTTCAATTATATTTTGGTATAAGTTTTCTATTCTATCTTCTACTGTATTAGTATCTATCCGTTGGGATATATCTTTTAGCTGGTTACCCAAATCAACCCTAAACGGCATCCAGTTTATGTTCCTGATTTCCCGTCTATTTTGTGGTCCTATTTCTACCTCTTCTGTCTCTTTTAGCAAATTCAATCAGATTGCATTGTGATCCGTCAACTTATACGCATCGCTAATCATCATGTCACTTATTTTATCTTCCGTTATTCTTGCCGTAATTAACAGGTCTATCCAACCTTGGCCAAAAGGCTATAATATATATATATATATATATAATATATTATATATATATAATACAGGGTGGTCTGGTCATAAAAAACTTTGCCTATATATGGACTTCTAGCGGCAGTTTCACTAAACAGATTGAGATGAGATTTCAGATATAGTTATTATAGTTATTCAGAGGTATGAGCTCGGGATTTTGTGAACTGCAACAAAGTGGCGCTCACGGTTACGGTTATAGGTACGGAAACTCGAAATTTTCGAATGGCAACGTCCACTTTTTTCCGACGCAAAATGCTCGGCACATGCGAAAACCCTAAATAGCGTTAGAACGGTGCGTGTATCATAAAAAACGGACACGTTATGCATGCACAAAAAACAGCTCTGCGAACAGCCTACAAAAAAAAAAACGATCGGGGCACACGGAGGAGATTTGCATAAGACAGAGGCAAGACACCAATCACTGATGACAACACACATCGGACAAAAAAAACTATTATTTGGATTACACATTTTCCACATGGGTGCCGTCATCGTGTTTTGATAAACCTTCACTTACCATTGGTATAGAGAGGACTATACGAAGGTTGAAAATTTTATAGTATATTAGTAATATCAACATTTAATGTTCCTATATTTTTGTCTTTTGTAGCAAATTTGAAATGTTGCCATACTCACCCTATCAGGTGGTTTAATTGAACTGATATTTTTATATTTTTTTAGTGATATTTTTGTATAATTCATGACCTGGGCAGACACATAAGGATGATAGTAACACAAAATTTAAATTTTCAAGACCTGAATCAAAAATTTTTTTCAAAATTACTCTTCCAAAATTTTAGTCACACTTACCCTTTTGTTACGCGGTTTTCGCCTGATGGAGAGCCTTGTTGAGGGAGCCGGCCCCTCACGCAAGTATTTTCAGGAGGGGGGAAATTGAAATAAATTTCAATCCTTTTCATTATCATTAACACGCCTATTTAAAATTCTTTCATCTTATCGCAACAGAACACCGTCCCTCATTTCTGATTTTGACCTATATCCAACCAAAGTAATCTATTAGTTTCCCCTTAAAATCCACGTGCGGCCAACAATAATAATCGAACCTCATGGAACTTTCGAAAAACATCACCCCATATGACGCGATATAATCAGGTGACCAATTTTAACCAATTAGAAGTTTAATAGACCCGTACTCGGGCGAGAGATTTCGCGCCTCTGTAGTCTTTTGTGTGCCTGCTCCCAACGAGGAAACATGTAGTTTTCGTTGCTGTCAATTTGCGCTAGCGGGGCCCCGTCCCGGGCCAGCCGCGCGGTGTGTTTGTGTGCCTAGGTGTAAGGCACGACCAATGTTGTAAGCTGTCTAGTGAGTGATCCAAGAATAAAATAAGTTTAAGACGATGGAAGTACGCTTTCACTCCGGATTCCCAGCCTCTGTTCCTCGAATGCATTTTCTGTTTATGAGTTCTCCCCACCAACCGGCCGCGACAGCTTTCTATTCTCTCCATTCACCTGTCCTGGCCCAACGACTACTCCGCCATGACTACAAAAAATATGGAATATCACGAGTTTCCCTAAACTGATGTTTCAACGTCACCGATTCAGTGTGCGTGCGTGCGTGCGTGCGTGCGTGTGTGTGTGTGTGATGAAACTGGATGGGGTGTAGTCGTAGCTAAGTTGACGGGGAAATAGGCTAATGGACACTATGGCGGGGAGATGCGAATGGCCGGGAACTTCAAACATTTTGGATCCATACCAGAAGGAAGAGGCAGCAGGTTCATAACATAGTCTTTATTTCCGACGCAGTTTCGTGACTGGCTGTACAATTGAGGATTTCAGGCTTTCACATTTCGACACATCGCGGCTATCCGGGGACGGAGCCCCGCCAGCACATTTTGACAGCCACGCAATTACATCTTTACTGCCTGGGCAGACACACAAAAGCTTCGGAATGATTGAGAAAAGCGCGGATTTTTCAGGCGAGCTGAACTTTAATTGGTCTAAATTCATCACCTGACTATGAGACGTCATATGGTGTGATCCTCAAAAGTTCTCCAATCTTATATAACTGTTATATAACGTGTCAGCGCGTGGCTTTAGGGGGAAAACTAATAGATTACTTCAGGTCAAAATGAGGGATAATACTTTATTGCAATAGGATGTAAGAATTTTGGATTGACGTTTTTAACGATAACGAAAAGGTTTGAAATTTATTTCAATTTCCCCCCCCCCCCTCCGGAAAAGACTTGCGTGAGAGTCCGGCTCCCTCATCAAGGCTCTCCATCAGGCGAGAACCGCGTAACAAAAAAATAATTTTGACTAAAATTTTGAAGAGTAATTTTGAATAAAATTTTGAATCAGGTGTTGAAAATTTAAATTTTGTGTTACAATCATCCTTGTGTGTCTGCTCAGATCATGAAATATACAAAATTGCATAGAATATCACTAAACAAAAATAAAAAAATATTAATACACTTAAATTACAGTTTGGGATGAGTATGGCAATATTTCACTATTCACAAAACTTAAATATACATTTAAAATGGAATGATAAAAATAACTTATTAAGGAACGCAATAAATCACAACACTTGTTTTTGTATACAATAAGTACTTAAAACTCTCAAAAGAAGGAAAAAAATTAAAATTGTCATAGTCGGGTTACGTTCATGAGATCCAGAGGTTTTACACATAATAGGTTTTCGAAGAGAAAGTTTAAAAGATAGGGTTTTTTTTTTTCTTTTTTTTTCTTTATTTGGATGACACGCAAAGTTTAACCATCTAAATCAGTGGTTCCCAACCTTTTGTGGCCCATCTCTCCTTTCTGGAGGTTGACTAACACCAATCGCCCCCTTTTCCTTTTCATTGTATGCCTAATTTTAATTTGAAGTAACGTGTAAATAATAAAGCAGTTTTATTATTTTAAAAAATTTTACTACCGTATATAAAAACAACCAAAGCAGTTTTATCCGGTCACTCTGAAATATAATAAAAAAAAATTAAAATGTACATTTTTACAGATTTTTTTTAAGAACAACGAAGTGAAATAATTAACTAAGATCATTGGTGTACATTTAAAAAACAGGAGTACATGTTTTCATTTTTAAATTGGAATCTGTAGAAATTAAGAAAGTTGACAGTTAAAATTTGAAAAAATAAATGAGTTTGAAAACTTTGTTATTGTTTTATTTTACCTTTTCAATAGCTGCCTTGTGCTTGGTGGATTTCAGTTAAAGCTTGAATATCCGGCTTTATGTTTGTCAAGTTCAGGCGCAAGTCTCCTTTGAGGCAACTTATTTCTTTGTTTTGTGAGGAGCTGGGGAACAGAACTAAATCCTTTATCAACTAAATATGTTGACGGGAACGAGATAAGAAGTGGTTCAGTTTTTCCCCACAGTTGTGGATAAGTGTCCATAAGCTTCACCCAGGCTAACTCATAACCGCTCTGTTTGAAAATGATTTTCGCCTCACAGTCATACTTCAGATCCAGAAACTCCGTCTGCAAAGAGTTATCAAACTTACCCACAGCTTCAAACAAGAATGGATCTAGAATCCAATCCGGAATTTGTAACTTGCTCAAATCTTCAAATCTTGATTCCATGTCAGTTTTTAACAGGTCAAAGTGATCAGTAAAAATTAGAATTTTGTCTTCTGGGAGTTCAGGAGTCTCGTTATCTGACACTGAACACTTTTTAAGGGTCGGAAACTGAATCAGCTCTTTACGGCCAATATTTACCTTGTGAATATCAAACTTGGCGATGAATGATGAAATAATTCCTTTAGCCTTGATAAGGTTCATCTTGTTTCCTTAAAGCCTTATGACTTATTTCATTTTTTCAAATATATCTGTAAGGTACGAAAGTTCCAACTTGCGTTGCTTCAAATTCTCTCTTAAAACAGGATCAGACGTGTCGAGAAACTCAGTAACCGTGTTAAATAATTCGAAGAAACAGCACAAACAGATTCCTTTGGAAAGCCACCTCACGGCCGTATGTAGAAGCAAGTTTCAAATTCCTCATCATTTTCATGGCAAAGTTGTCGGAACAGACGGTCATTGAGGGAATTAGCTTTGATCTTGTTGACACCAGTAATAACCAGTTGTAGGGTTTCATGCAGGGCATAACTCAATTGTTTCGCAGCTAAGTGTTGATGATGAATGACACAGTGAATAGTGATGACCTCTGGCACTTCTTTCTTAAGCTGTGCTAGAAACCCAGCATGACGACCTGACATGGCAGGAGCACCATCTGTTGCGCAAGCGCTCACGTTTGTTAGGGGAATCTCTTTTTCCTCAAAATAATCTTGCACCACTTTAAAAATCGACGATCCCTTCGTATCAGTGATCAAAGTTCTAGCAAACATTTCCTCGGAAATTTCCTTTTGTTCATTTATAAACCTCTCAAAAGCTAATAAAATTGCTTTGTTATCAATCACAGTTGATTCATCAATCTGCAATGCAATTTTACTTTTTTTCAACAAATTGGTGAGTTTGGATTCAACATCCGTGGCCATTTCGTCAATTCGCCTGGAAACAGTATTGTTGCACAAAGGAACCGATTGACTTATCTTATTACTAGGGCCCTCGCCTAGCATGATTTCAACAATTTTTTGGTAGCCGGTAAAACAAGAGTTTCGCCAATTGTGTGAGGTTTACCACATTTAGCGATCAATAAAGACACCTCGTAAGAAGCAAGAAGACCTTTGTCAAAATCGGTTGCTCGTTTTTTAAATAATTCACTCGCATTAGGCCGTTTATCAGCTTTAGCTTTCAGTTGTTGAAAATAACTAAGTTCTTTACTCACTTTATCACTGTGTAAAGTGATGTGTAATCGCTCGAACAGTAAGAGTAAGAGCTCGAAAGTAAAGTGTGTGTAATCGCTCATGAGTGTTGGTCGGGTTTTCGAGAGCTCTTGTTTTGAAGTGTTTTTGATAGTTATTATTTTTGAAATGTATATTTTCTGTGTATATTCGTTAATAACTTGAAGTATGGAGTACGTGGTTACAAATTTTATTATTGTGTGACTATTTATTATCGAATTATCAGGACTTTGAAAAAAAGCACGTATTAGGACTAGCTGGTGACGGCGAAGGGCTTTGAGAGCCGCGGCTATAGAAGCGCTCTCTCCCGGCGAGCGTTCGGGGTCCGCCCGGGCGTTGAAGATTCACGTGTCAAGGGCGTCTGAAGGTCGTACAAACAGCTATTTTTCCCGGCAGTCGTGACATAAATAGTCGGCAGCGGCTCGTGCCGTTCTGCGTACTCGGCTCCTTCTGTCACTTGGATTACTGGAAGTTTAATTGATCGTTCTGTATTATGTTATGTCTATTTGCCAAGGTAGGTCAGGCCTTTTGTTGTATTGTATTCTGTATATTAGAGATTTCTGTGTATTGGGTGACTCGAACGAGCTGTTCGGAATCTCTCCTTCAAATTGTAGGAGTCATTTACATTAACAGGGCTGTAATTGCAATAGTTAATTTATTTACAGCTTCTGGTGTAATTTTACAGAAGGTAATAACGTTCAGGTGGCATAATCATCTATTTGCAGAGTAGTTCGATTGGTTAACTGACTTCTGTGACATGAGTGATAAAAACAAACCTAGAACTAGAACTAATGTATCTGGAATGGTGCTTCGTAATGTGAGAGCAGAGGATATGCAAACACCGAATATCGGAAAGAATGAAAAGAAACAAAAATCTGGAATTGTTAGTAAAGGGCAATGGAACCAAAACCAGATAGCGAAATATGCGAAGAAGAGGCTGAAATTGGTATGCCGAGCAGATCAAAGGTCTATAAAGGGTCAAAAGATAAAAAGAAACAGGGCTTAGGAACACCAGAGGCGTTAATGCAAAAAGAGGAGGAAATTAGAGGACTGGTTAGAGCCACTATAGAGGATATAGATTCAATAATGGGAGATAGTGAACAAGACAGCGTGATAAATAAAATGCCACAGAAACTACTAAAGATGACGTGGAAAACCAAGAAATTGTTGAGCTAGAAGTACCAGTGCAGAGTATAGAAGATAGTTCAGCAGAGGAGGGAGAGAGAGATAATGAAAGGGTAGTACACAAAGAGGAATTCTCTGAGAGAGACAATGCAGTAAATATGTGCATGAAAAGATACAGATAACAATTGCAAATAGTAAATGTTCAACATTAGAAAAAAGTAAATTACTTGCAATATGAACAGCTTGGTGGGCCTATTTAGGAGTCAACAATGCCATACGCAATATGTAAGAGGCATGTACCAGAAACTACAGAAGAGTAGAATGAGTGAAAGAGTTGAAACTTATGCAGATAAATTTAAAAAGAGAGTTACTGATAGATCCAGAAGTAGATCTAGAAAAAGACAAGACGAAGCTGTACATGTTGTTACAATTGTGCCTAAAACTCAACAAGATTCAGAGGTAACAAAGTCAGTGGTACAAAGTGAAATAGACCCAGTAAAAATTAAAGTAGGAGTAAAAATATTAGGAAAATTAGCAGAGGTGGGGTAATTATAGGCACTGACAAAGAAGAAGACCTAGAAAAATAATGAAGGAAATTAAGGACAAAGACAAATTAATCAGAAACTACAGAATAGAAAAGCCAGCAAGGAGAAGGCCTCAGGTGATAATATATGGAGTAACTGAAAAGCTGGGAAATGAAGAACTATGCGACAAACTTGTAGAACATAATGAAATTGAAGAGTTGAAGAATGGTGAAATAAAAGTGATAAGGAAATACAAAGCAAGAGAAGGAGAAAGCGTAATAGTTGAAATGAACGGAAGAGCCTTTAAAAATATAATGAAAGAGAAAAGAGTTAAATTAGGATGGAGACGCTACAGTATTAGAGAATATTTACAACCTAAAATAGTTTTAATTGCTGCCGAGGAGGACATATTGCAAGATTTTGTAATAATGACAAGATATGTAGGGGGTGCGGTGTTAAGGAACATGAAGGTGAATGCAAAGTGGAATTACAATGTGTAAATTGTAAATTTTATAATACGAAGAATGAAATAAAAATCGCAACAAATCATAGTCCCACCGATAGGACGTCCGATATTATTACACGGAGGTGGGAAAGCTACAAAGCAGAACTGACTATGAGTAATTTTAATATGTTTCTTTATAAATTCGCCCATTTAAATTTAAATAGGTCTTTTCTTGCTGCCATACAATTCACTGAGGATATTATTCATCAGCGAATTGAATTTTTTCCATAAACGAGCCCCATGTTGTAAGAGGGGATAGAGATCATATTATAAATTTACCTAGTACGCACTGGCATGTGTATAATGAAAAAGAACCAAAAGTTGCCCTCTTGGTCAAAGGAAATTTAAATATATGAATGTTTTCATATCAGATTGCCTTGTTGCAGTCAAAGTGTTTTTAGCCAATATAGAACTTGTTATTATTTCCTTGTATCTGCCGCCATCTCCAAACGGAGACATGGAGCGTACAGAACCACAATTGTCACACTTACATATGATTATCGCTAAGCATAAGAAAAGCAGAATACTAATACTCGGCGACTTTAATGCAAAATCTACGTTATGGGGTCAAAGAAGAACAAATACAAGAGGAAAGGCTATTTTGGATCTGATATTACAATATAATGCAGTGATACATAATACTCCTAATAGTAAACCTACCTATAACGGGCCTTTCGGGCAAAGCTGGATTGATCTTCACATAACCATAGGGATTTCAGAAGAGGAAATTAAGAAATGGAGGGTCAGTGATGATTTCACATTAACGGATCATAATGCTATTATGTTTGAATTAGAAATTGGAAGGAATATACAGGGTCTTATAGAGAAAAATATGAACTCAAAAAGTTAAATTGGATGTCATTTAGGGGAGATTTAAAGAAAGAAATCAATAATTTCAGAAAAGCTAGATAATTTTTCATCAAGAGAAGTTTTAAGTGAATTAAACACAATTATAGTTGAATTAAGAAAAAGCATAAAAAAAGGTGGGAATTCAAAAGAGGGCCTATTGGTGGAGTGGGTCCCTGGCTACAAAAAGACAGAGTCAGAGCTTTACGAAGGATAGCACAGAGGGAGAGTGATATAGTGGAAAGACAGAGGAAAATGCTAATATTCAAGGTGAAAGAGCGTGCTATAAGAGAGCGTTAAAAGAGGCCAAAAAGAGGTCGTTTAGTGATTTTATTCAGAATCTTACAGTTAAAGATACGCATGGTAAAGTTAACTATATCATTAAAGATAAGAAGCAAAGTGTTATAGCCAGTATCGTTGATCACGAGGGTGTCATACATGAAAGAAGATAATATTGAAAAGGCACTTACTCGTATCATTTTAAGACTGAAGAAGATACTGAACTGAATGTCGTTGATGATGAGAGGGAAATTGAAGATAATGAAATAACGAAACGAGAAGTAGACTTAATTCTAGAGGAAATGCCAATGAATAAAGCGCCTGGCTATGATGGGGTCACTTTTAGTATAATTATGGAAATTTATAGGGCAGATAGAAACTTCTTATGGAAACTCTATAATAAAATCTGGAAGGAAATGAAGTTTCCAGCAGTTTGGAAAATAACTAAGGTTATTTATTTTTAAAGGATGGAAGGGATCCAAAGAGCCCATCTTCATATAGACCAATTTGTTTGCTGCCAATATTGGGTAAGGTGATGGATAAAATAATAACCAAAAGACTGGTTTACCACCTAGAAAGCAATGGAATTATCTCTGATAAACAATTTGGTTTCAGAAGGAACATAAATACTAATACGGCTCTACACAATTTAAAGGAATAATTGAGGATAATAAAGCTAGACAGGAACATACCTGTATTCTGAGTTTAGATATAAGTAACGCTTTTAATTCAGTCCGCAAAAATAGCATTGTCAAAAGTTTAAAAGAATTAAAAATAAGTAAGAATCTGTATAATATAATTGACTACTTGCAAGATAGGAAGATTAAACTAAGAAATAATGATCTAATGGATTATAATATTGGGGTTCCTCAGGGGTCTTCCCTGGGACCTATTCTTTGGCTACTGGTAATTAACCCGCTGTTACAAAAGGAATGGGAAGAGGCAAACATTAAAATGCAAGCATTTACTGACGATCTGATTATTACAATTAGCAGTAAGGTATCTTATAAATTTACTCAATATGCGACTAAGATCTTAGACTTGTGTCTAGAATGGGCAAATAATAATAAATTAAAATTTAACACGGATAAATGTTTCTACACGATAATAGCTTTTAAAAGGCAAATCAAACGCAAACCTACAATCAAATTGGTATGCATGGGATTAAATATTGTAAAGCAGTAAAGTATTTGGTTACTCTTGGATAAAGACTAAATTTTATACATCTTGGAAGTACAGGATAAGGCTCTTAGAGTGATGTACCGTCTGGCAAGGTACAGTAAGAAGACTTGGGGTTTCAGGCCCAGTATATTGAAAGAAATATATAAAGTAATAATAGAAAAATTATCCTTTATGGGGCCCCATTCTGGTTCAAGAATATAGTAAGACAAAACAATTTATTAAATAAAATTCAAAGACCTTTCTTACTGAATTACAAAACGCTATAAAACAGTTTCAACGAATGCATTGGCCGTACTGGCAGGTTGTATGCCTTTAGATCTCAGAGCTGAAATTGACTACAAAATGTTTTAAATATATTACAAGGAACAAGGAATAAAAGTTATGGATATAAATTTTAGCAAAAATAATTGCGAATTGGCGAACAGACCTATAAAACGTGAGACTGATTTATGGACAATAAACTGGACATTTGATTTAATTCCAATTACTGATATTAATTATTACACGGATGGCTCCCGCATGAATGGAAAAACTGGGGCAGGTATTAATAAATATATTAAGGATTTAAAAGTATTGGAAATAAAACAAAGGCTATCTGATAATGCGAGTTCCTTCAGTGCTGAACTGTATGCAATACAACTGGCTATTGAAGTGCTATTGGACAAGGTCATAAAGCAATTGATATATATTCAGACTCACGTAGTGCGTTACAGGCATTAAATACACTCAGTTTTAAAAGTGAGATGGTGGATAACATAAAAAATTAGTTCAAACTTCGGGACTTAATGCGCACTACATTGGATAAAAGCGCATATTGGGATTGATAAAAATGAAGCAGTTGATCAGACTGCAAAAGAAGCAACTAAATTGGAAGTAATAAATAAAGAAATTAAATGGACTAGAAACCAAGTAAAAGCAAAATTATTTCAAATGGCGGAACACGTCTGGCAAGATAGGCGGAACAATACAACTGCTGGAACTAGAGTAAGAGAAATTTTTCCTCAAGTTAAAACTGACAGGCTAAGTGCAGATTTTTACATAAACCAAGAATCACTGGACATGGGTCATTTGGTAGTTATCAAAGCAGGTTTACGGAAAAAGTAGCACTTGCTCTTGTGGTGCTGAACAATCGGTGGAGCACTGTATGATAGTATGCAGTCAATTTAATAATACACGCAGAAGCTTACCTACCAATATTGATATCTGGAATAAGAATAGGTTTTATAATGATTATTACTGTAGAAGAGCCATAAGAAAAATAGTTATGGCCCTTATGGCTGTTCATTATCCGATTTCATAGATATTCTATTTCGTTGTGTGTTACACAATTAGCATAAGTCCCCCCCCCCTTAAGTTTTTTTTTTAAACAACGCATAACCGAAAGGTTGGGTCGTTTATATATTTGTATCTTATCACTGTGTACTCTTTATAAATGATCTTTCATTCGCGAAGGCTTCATGGCTTCACTACTAGTAAATGTTTTATCGCACAAAAGACAATGTAAAAACTGCACATTTTGCGGTGACGCGATAAAACCGAATTTTAAATACTCAGCTGAGTATTGACAACACTTCTTCTGTTTTGAATCCATTGTGCATGAACTTCTACACTTCAAAACAAATGCATAAAAACAGAAAAGACACGCACAAAAACTGATGGTGAGACACACAAGGCTAGTGAAGACTGAAGACGAATGTAGGTCAATGGCAAGTGTGTTGTGGTGGCAGGAGGGGGAGGGGGTTGAGTCACCAGTCGGCCGCGCTGAGCAACAACAGGTAGGGACTGTGGAGAGGGGTGAGTGCAGTGAACTCGCCGGCTGAGAATAGCCAGCGACTCGTGCTACCCGGCAACTTCTACTGTACAGGTTCTACTGTACATTACTATTTAAATTTTTTCCTCCTTGAATACTCATCACCTCCAAATCGCCCCCCACTTATTTATTGCGCCCCTGATAACCCAAAGCGCCCACTTGGGGCGATCGCCCCCAGGTTGGGAACCACTGATCTAAATGGAGTCAAGGGTGTTAGGCACACAAAAAAATCAAAAAGGAAATGGTTCTCAGGGGTCATGAGGTTTGTCGTTATTCAGGTATGATTCAATTCTGTCAGGTGGATTATCAATTTTTACCATAATTCTTCAATTTGGTGCTTCTAGTTCAATTTAAGAGAATAGGTTATCTGAATTGGATTTAGTTACTGCTGTTGGATTAGGAGCATAATAGTAATTAAAGTCTGTCATAATATGGGGTTTGGCTTCATGATAAATAGGAAATACAATTTTTAAAATTTTGTAGATATCTTCAGAGGTTATCTGTAATAATTTTTTCAAATGCACCATGGAAACAAATTAATAAGAAAAATTTTTAAAAATACAGTTCAACACAGTAAACAAATTAAATAAAGGTAATTTGGCAATAGGCATTTCAATTATGAAAATGGTTCAGTTAGGAAAAACAGGCTTTAAAATAATACTTTCAAAAATTGTCTTAATTTGAATTCAACCAATAACACTCAACATTAGAATTTTTAATTTTGGGAAAATATGGATTTACACCTCTGGAGCAATGAACTTAGCCTAGGTCTCCAAATGTAAAAATCTGCGGTGTGATAAAATCCACAGAGGCCCGACGAAAACACACTAAATTCAGGCCCACTGAGCTACCATTGGGTTGGGTTGGTCGTAGATTGCCTTGCGTTCGGGGTCGAACCGAATCACAAGAAATTATTATTAAAATTGTGGTCGGGGTTGAACCGACTCATTTGGTATTTATATTAAAATTGTGGTCGGGGTCTAACCGACTCACTTGGGGAATTAAATTATAATTGGAGCTCTGGGTTCAACAGAGTCAATATAAAATTAAATTTCAATTTTGGTTGAGGTTATGTTACTGGAAGAAAAATTGGTTTGACTTAATTCGGGTTCTAGTATTTCAATCATTCAATATTCAAATTTAGTTAAAAGAGTGCATGTTTAGGTCTTGTTAGGGTAATGTAGGGTAAAAAATATAAAATGTCATAGTAGCGAAATACAGGATCACTTTAACACATATCAAAGAATTCACATTACTTTCATGGATTTTACCTGAATAGTATCCGGATACAAAAATTATCAATTTTTTATCAAAACATTCATTATTAAACAAGAACATCAAAAACACTTAAAAACACTTAATGATATGTGGTACTGGGAAGAGTTTGTTTTAAGTCCCCTGAAACTTTTATCTGAGGTTAATACATCACAGTCTTTTTTCTTTAACACGCTCTCAGCATCTTTTGATTTTTAGTAAAGTCCACCTCTTTACAATAAATGTACCACAAGAATACAATGTGAAAACTAAAAGCATTTTAACCACTGAAACTAAAAATATCAAAATCACTCAATGAGAAGAAAAAAAATTATTTAAGTCACACTCACAAACCCGCAAGAAAATCCAAATTGCGTAATGAAAACGAAAACAAAATATATCATGACATAAAAAAATGAAAACAGTTTCAACTTCTGCGTGATTTCTGTTTTACCGAAAAATGATGAGCAAGTAATTTGCGCTCCAGCCATGTGTTAATGTAGCTGGCGCCGGGTTGACCTCCAACTCAAAAATGCCTACGTTTGTTTATAATAGAGGTTCTCATATGGTGGAGGATATATGGAACCTCTCATGAGGTTCTCAGCGGAGCGGATTTATTTTATTTTTTTTCTTCTCCTCGACGATTTAGAATTGGGGCGATAAACAGATACTTACAGAATTTATGCATTTTCATCAAATTGCAACTATATTACCAAAAATTCTCAATAATTACACTAAAACACACAATAAATGATATTATTAAAATGTACCAATATAGTAAATTAGATCTTAAAAGTATTGGATTAAATTTTCAACACATAGTTATTTAACATAGCTAAATTTTATCATTTTTTTCTGTAATCTATTTAATACTATGATTCATATCTAAAACAACATATTAAAAATACTCATATTTACTCAGCTTTGTTTTAGGAACACACCTAATACATTTACCTTTAGAATATCAGTTTACTTCATAATTTTAATTTTTCTTTTTTTTTCAGCGTTTAATACTTAATTATTTATTTTTTTTTCTAAAATATTCACGTTTTTAATATTTACACGCGGAATCTTCCTTGGCGCAATTCCTTTTAACTTTCCAGGATCTCCCAATTGTTTTCTCGACTGTTCCGGTTTTATGTTCCGGCACAGTTCTGGAACATTGTATTCTAATTGCAGCGAGTCAATTTCACCAAGTACAGTCCAAGAGACAAGATTAAAATTATTCATGAGAATGGACTATTGCGGCGAGTCAATTTCACCAAGTACAGTCCAAGAGACAATTTTATCATTTTTTTCTGTAATCTATTTAATACTATGATTCATATCTAAAACAACATATTAAAAATACTCATATTTACTCAGCTTTGTTTTAGGAACACACCTAATACATTTACCTTTAGAATATCAGTTTACTTCATAATTTTAATTTTTCTTTTTTTTCAGCGTTTAATACTTAATTATTTTTTTTTCTAAAATATTCACGTTTTTAATATTTACACGCGGAATCTTCCTTGGCGCAATTCCTTTTAACTTTCCAGGATCTCCCAATTGTTTTCTCGACTGTTCCGGTTTATGTTCCGGCACAGTTCTGGAACATTGTATTCTAATTGCAGCGAGTCAATTTCACCAAGTACAGTCCAAGAGACAAGATTAAAATTATTCATGAGAATGGACTATTGCGGCGAGTCAATTTCACCAAGTACAGTCCAAGAGACAATTTTATCATTTTTTCTGTAATCTATTTAATACTATGATTCATATCTAAACAACATATTAAA